>VXBX01008002.1:315186-397299 GCA_013400415.1 Scytalopus superciliaris
CCTTTTTCCTTTTCCCTTTTCCCTTCTCCCTTCTCCCTTCTCCCTTTTCCCTTTTCCCTTTTCCCTTTTCCCTTTTCCCTTTTCCCTTTCCTTCTTCTTCTTGCTTGGCCCCTGCCCATCCCCTTTTTTTATTTTAAATATTCAATCATCCCTTTCTAGTTCACTTACCTGTGCAGAGTAGAATATAGCTAACAGTAACAACCTACCATTCTGAGATGATTATTGTTATTCTTGTGACATAGGGACATGAAAAGCAGTACAAAAACATTAAGAATGACAGGTGGTATTTGCTTTGTTACTCTGCTTTTGCACATGTCTATGACATCTCTTCATAGACACAGTGGGGCTTTGATTCCTCAGTGTTTTGTATTCATGTACTTTCCACAGTGCAGCTATGGATCTACAGTATGCTAGGAATCGCAGAAATTCAAAGCATGCATGTAAATGGATAAATGATAAATTGTTTATAGGGAGAAAACGGCTGTGGTCAAGCATGGGAAATAATCCATGTGAGATTTGCATTCTAGAAAGAGTATAAACTTCCATGGGAACATAAATGATCGCTATTGTTTGTCCTACAATTTTCAACCATTCCAGAGAGGTTTCCTACTAATACTAATCTTAAAAATAGTTGGTAGTTAACGAAGGCCACAAATGCACTCTCTCATAGCTGGGTAGTATATTTTAATCCTCTAAGTGTCATTGTGCCACTCGCTGGTTCAACATTGGTTTCCCAGTTTAGTATTCAGAGAGCTAATTCATTTTGTTGCTGGCAGCAGTGCATTAATGATCAAGCTACGACAATGAACACTGTCTGCATAACAAATGTGTCTTTCTCAAGCTGCAGTAAATACAAAGTGATTAACATGAAATAACTGCTCCAGCAAACTGCTTTTCTGCTTTTAAATAGATACTAGTGTTTTTATTTAACCCTACATTTGTCAGATATGTCTTGATCGGGCTTGTTTGCATTTATTTTTTGGCTGAGTTAAAAGCAAGGAGGGGCAATTGCTTCCTTGGAGCTTTTTTTTACCAAGTGCATTCTCTTGGAGATCTGCTGTTAGCATACTGGATGCAAATGATTATTAATACTGTGTTCCCTGCTTCTGACATTTACTAAGGCAGAAGCATCAAATAGAACTAAATCACATCATGCTCCTTCCAGCTAGCTTAATTCTGCCATTTTATCGAAGGTAATGAAAATAAGGTCTGTGCAGGTTATGTTGTAGTTGTTAATAACCTTTAAATCTAAAAGAGCAAAGGTGAAGTTGATTTGCATCCCAAGTCAAACAAGAAAATACAAAGCGGGAAGGTGGTGGAACAAGAAGAATCAAACTGAAGTTGCTCTCCCCTTGCAGCTCCACCCCTGGTTTTTATTCTTAATCCAGGCATAGTGAAAGATCTGAGCAATGTCACTGTATTATGGAGCAATAGGATTATTCTGTTCTTGGTAGGAGTAAAACAGAGGCAGAAACAGAGACAGACAGAAACAGAGACAGTTGATTTGACAATGTCCCTTACCCTTATTGCCACTCAGTCCCTGTTGGGGGAGCCCCTACCTGAAATGTATCAGGGAAAAATGAAAAGCATTGCGACTCCTACAAAATACTTTGAAATGGTTCTCTTATCACCCAGACAATCCTTTAAAGCTCTGTTATTCATATTCTTGCTGTCATCCCACTTCATCTCATTATAATGTGCCAGTAGTATAGACTTTCTGTTCCACAACAGTCTTTCAGAGACAGTTTTATTAGCAGACATTGTATAAGGGAGGTCAAGTATTTGTTTCCACCCCGACTCACCATTTGCATCACATATGTGGCACTTTCATAACTGGTTTATAGAACTTGATTGGTTACATTGTGGAAATATGTATTTTTACTGTTCAATGAAGGTCATTAAAAGGTTTATCTCAGTGAAAAATAAACAGAATAATGGCAATGTGACACAAATTCATCATCATCATCATCATCATCATCATGGCTGGGCTTCGCGAATGAAGATTTCAGAAGGGCTCTACCCACGCTTGCTACAAATGCACTGGTGGCTAAAAAGGTCTATGCGAGACAGGCAAGTCCGGATGCAAAAGGCACAGTGGAAAGTCTCCTCAGGCTGTATTGGCAAGGCACGTTTTTTTTCTACGTTGTCTTTTTTCTTCCAGACTGATCCTGCGTGCGCTCTCAAAGGAAGCAGCAGCGTTATAGATGGTGTGTCTCCATGCCTCCCGATTGGAGGCCAGAGTGGACCATTGATGGTCAATCTGGCCAAGGCTGAGGTGTTGTTTGAGGGAGTCCTTGTATCTCCTCTTTGGGGCTCCTCTCTTGCGGCAGCCAGTGGCAAGCTCACCATAGAGCACAATCTTAGGGAGGCGGTGATCCTCCATCCTGGAGACGTGCCCTGCCCAGCGCAGCTGCGTTCTCAGCAGCATGGCCTCAATGCTGGTGACCTCTGCCTGCTCCAGAACAGACACATTAGTCACATAGTCTGTCCAGTGGATGTCAAGACAAAAGGAAGACCAGAAGAGAAAATTTTGGTTTCTCCAGGAAAATCACAAAAAGTATTGACAATATGTTGGGGATTTTTAAAGACATAATGACCCACTCATCAGAAGTATTGAGTAAAATTTAGAGAGGAAAATAATAAATAAGCATCTTCAGGCTGTTTAAAAATTTGAAAGCGGTTCCTTTTTCATTAATTAAGCACAAATCAGGTTCATGAGAGCTTTAAATCAAAGACAAAAAAGTCCCACTATTCCTAAGCATACAAAGTGTGTGTGTGTTATTAAAAACATAGATTTGGGAAAAAATTTTGCTTGGAAAAGGATGCATATGGACCTGTGACTATCGTATAAGCTGCCAAAGACCATGACTAGCAAAGAAGGGAACAGCTGATAAATAGGCAAAACAAATTTCCTGAAGTATTCCCCTGACAATCCGAGCCTCAAATGTAATCACATTTAAATAAGATAAGATCAACAGAGATGTGCTGGTTCAGAAAGAGGCATAAAGTTTCCCATAATTACATCCCTCATCTTCCATTTTGGTAATTTAAGGTAGTTTGGCATCAAGATAGGGTGAGGATAAGGTGTGCATGTTTTGCTCAACAGAGGGACATCTGGTTTACCTAAACCCAAAAATACCCACAGGCATTCCTTCCTCCTACTTTTCTCCCTGTTTTTCTCTACTTCACATGCTGAAGTTTGTGTTACATGGCAATGGACTGTCCTAAGTAGTAAAGAAAGGTGCAGGAAGCCTGAGAACACATACTGTTGGGCCATAGGTCCTGCTAATATTTGTTCCTGCTCTTTTAAAATTATGACTATTAAAATTTTTGGTTAACTCAGATTCACATTACAGTTGTTTAGCTAAGATTTTTTTTCCTTTTGCTTTTCTTGAACTAGGGGTTATACACCAAGCTTTAAATGACAGACCCCTGATGAAAATTCTGTAATTAATTAAAAATACTAGCTTTTTGTGATGAAAAATAGCACCATAACATGAAAGCAAAGAAAAACTACATGCTCAGTCTCACAGGTGTCATCAGTTAAACCAATTCCAAATAATTTCAAAATTCAACAAAATAATTGACTCCCTGGCAGATTGACTAATTGAATAAATCAACAACTATAAAAGCACAGAAGTTCTGATTGCCACACACTGATGATAAGGTGAAGGTATGAAGACAGCATAAGTTTTTAGAGAAAGTTGTTTAACTAACAATAAATTACTGTGGGCCCAACAATCACTGTTTTTGCTGGAGTTTACTGCAAGAGGTACAGAAATTCTCACAAAATCAAGGCACAGTTCTTGAACACCATGGACAAAGCCATACAGAAAAGAAAAACTCTATTGTTTTACAGAATCCAGATAAATTTTACATTGATGAGGTAACCCTTATTCTTTGCCTAAACTATTTGGACAGTTAGGTATGTGATCAGAGAATCAATAGCAGATTATGTGTCTCACACTAAGAAAACTTGGACAGCGTATGTAAGCCTGTACCATGTGCATTCTTACAAGGTATCCTATAGCCTTATTTATGGTAAGATCATTAAAGAAAGGACAATGGAAGTGATCAGACATTTTTAAGAAAACTTTTAAATATTCATTTTGAATCTTCCTTTGTCTGCTCTGATTTTTCACTGGAGCAATGTTAAATCAAGAAAGCTTTTCTTGGCACATGCACTCAAGCAAGAAAAACAGTTGTGTACTGGAGCTGAGGCAAACAGTTTCAACCATAATGAATTTTACTTCTACATCTTGGTCTCTTTATTTCTTAACTTGCTTCAGACAGTTCTTTCTTTTCTCCTTTTTCCTTCTTTTTCACTTGTTCACAGAAGACTCAGTGCATAAAGAAAACATCAAACAGGTCAGAGTTTAATAAATAGTTTTGTCCTTGTGTTGATGCTATTAGCATATTCTTTCAAACCACTTAACCTTATACTGTTTAATAGAAACACCTTTCTAATCCAGGTTCTGCCCTCTGTAACAATTTTCCTACAATATTTACATTACTGACTCCCTTTTTCCCAATATTGATCCAAAAAGCCATGGTATGTAGTTTCTTTCTTTGTTTTCATTGTCAGCTAACCAGTATTTTGCAATACTTACCAATGGGAAAAAAGCTTTACATTAAAACTTACAGTGTATGCCATATAAAATTGCATTGTGTCCTATTAAAAATTGTGTTGACTGGATGCCAAATTGTGCTTTGTTTATACAGTATCCACTGGAGTTCTGCAGTCTATGGAAAGCTATATAATATTTGGGGAAAACAGATTTTTGAACAGCTTTTGGCAACCACTCTGAAACATTGATAAGAAACATTAAGAAGAGAAGAGGAATAGAATACCACATGGAGGTTGCATTAGTAGAGTTGCGATAAATTGACAGTTTACTGCTTGCTCTTTTAATCATGTACTATCACTGGGGAGCATTGGGCTGCTGAAGTAAACATCATGGATGGAAGAAACACACACAGCACACTGCGCTGCTACAAGCAGGGCATGATTTGGGAATTTATCAGCATATTCTTAGTGATTTTACTTCCCTGGTGCCAGGCAACAACTTCTGCACAAATAGTGTTGCAGGTTCTTATTATCTTGCTTGTATTTCTTCTGAGTTGCTATGCTAAAAATAAAGAAGTCCACAATAATATTATGTCTTTACTAGTACGTAATTTTAGTATTCAGAATAGTTGTTGTATGATAGGATGCATCACACCAGGAATATTGATCTCTGTGGAAAACTCTTGTCCCAAAAGGATAATTTTAACTATTAGTTAATGGAAATGTTAAGAGACAGAAGCTCTTTAGTAAAGAATGTATGATGATGATGATGTGTTTAAAATGTTCACATTTCACCATATTCTTCCTATAAAAAGGGGTTTCTATTTAGTTTAGTAGTCAAAGACATGTTTTTTACTGAATTCTGAGCAGAAAATAGTTTACAATAGGTCTACAAAGAACATTTTTAAGCAGTAAAACTATTCTGAAATTATTGTATGTTTTTTGTTTTCTCTGGGTAAAATAGACTTGTGGATCATAGTACTAATGATCAGAATAAGAAAGAAAGAAAATTTTAAAAAGGGTAACAATTCCCTCCCCCTTGTTTGTTTTACTTTTTTTGATTTTTACTATTCCTACTTACTCACACAGGGTGGAAGGAAATGAGATTCCTGACAACCTGTTTTGATGCCTCTTGATACTGAAGAGAAGAAGAGCTGTTGGATTCCTACAGCTTACCCCTGTGGATTAATGAAGGGTGAGACAGAAATTGCAGAGCTGCCATGCAGAATGACCTTACCTGATAAGACTGTTCTGCCTTCACTGCAGTAGATGAGAAGGGCAGGCTTTATTCAGCAGGCTGTTTTTTCTGTACTGTAATGAGAAAAATTGACCTGTTTATCCACCAGCTGTCTTCTTTGTTTTTGATTTAAGTCATATTTGGAAAACCTTTTCTGGTCTTACATGTTGAATTCAAGCAGAATCCTCTGAAGAACGGCTTATTGTCAGCAAAATCTGGTGTATTGTTGCAAACTGTGGAAAAACACCTGCCAATAAATGCATTTATAGGACAATGGTATTCACAGTCCACTTCAAGACACGTAGTATTACTGATTCGATTCATAAGACACATGAAGTAGTATATGGGTGAACAATGGCTCTTTTTTCCCACCTTCTGAACTGATTTTATTGTCTTCTATAGATGTTTTGTATAGCTTAGCTTTGCTTGTTGTTTTTCTACTCTATCTTTAGGACATAGTTGAGTGAAAAAAATAAATTATGAAATTATGAAAACCTCCAAATTACAACTGGTGGTGCTCTGGGGTTTTTTCATGTAGAAAATAAGCACTTCAATACCAAAACTTTCCTTGGCTTTCATTGCATGTTGAAAGATATGTATTTTCTAATACATGCAATAGAAACATATCCTGTATTTATCACATCATACAAAAAAAAGAAAGTATTTTTAAGGTTCCTGAATCAAACACTGAAAGGATAGGAAACACATAAATAAAATATGGAATGAACAATTAATTTATAATTATTGTAAGCGTAACTTATAATTATTGTAAACGTAACAATTATCCATTTCACGTCGTCTCCTGATTTTCACAGTTCTTGTCTAGTGTCTTTGTGCAGTTCAAATTTACCCCAGATGCTTATCTCAGCATCTGGTTCCTCATTCAGCCAATAGACTTCTGCTGCTTCTTGATTTTCCTTACTTATTTCCAAATCATAGAAACATAGAAGCCCTTCTCCACTTTCATAACATGTTCAAACTTTCACTGTCACCATTGCCCTGGTTGTCAATAAACAGATCAAAACCTACTAACACCAGTATTCATCTCTGAGGTCATTACTTCTAACCATCCACCACTAGAACTCTGCACTGCTCATCACAGTGCTTTGCTCCTGATGATCCAGCTGACTTTCAATTCACCTTTTAGTTAACTTGTCTAGTTCATATGTCAACAGTTTCTTAGTGGGAGACCATATAGCAAGAAGGCTTTACTGAAGTCAAGGTAAACAACACACAGCTCTCCCTTTGTCCTCAGTGCCAGTCATCTAACAGCAAAAGGTAATCAGTTTTGTCAGACACTACTTCCTCTACTTAAAACCATGTTTGCTGATCCCTGTCACATCCTTACTTTTCCTAAGGCTGGCAACCACTTCCAGCATTAGTTGCTCCATCATTTTCTCATATATTGAGGTGAGGCTGAGCAGTCTGTGTCTCCGTAGACACACCTTTCTGCCCTTCTTTGAAGAGCGCTGTGATCTTTGCCTTTTTCTTGTGTTCAGGAATCTCCCCTAGTCATAATCTTTCAGATCATAGGTAGTGTTTTACAGTGACGTTGGCTGCATTCTTTAGCACCCTTGGATGCACGCCCCTGATCCCATGGACTTGTGTATGCTCAAAAGTCTGAAATGCTTCCTCCCTCCATCTTACCTTGCTCTGGGTAATGCTTTCTCCTACAGAATGCCATTAGACCTGTGGGCAAGCTTTCACTTTATCCACAAACACTAAGGCAAAGCAGGCAGTTGAGAATTTCCTCTGCCTTTCCCACAATTCTTTTCACGACGTCTCCTGTCACACTGAGCCATGCATTCACAGTTTCTTAAGCCTTCTGTTGGATGCCTAATTTTTAAAAGAATTAATTTCTTTTTGTCCTTCACATCTCTTACTGTTTTTAACTACAGCTCTACAGTTAGGAAAGCTCTGGCTTTCCTAACTCCTGCCTTTTTTATAGAGATTGCTTAACATTACAAAGTAACTTCCAGCATCATATCAGACTTTTTCCAGCACCCTATACTCTCAGACAAAAGTCACTTTATTAAAGCCTTAATCTGCATGTGGCTAATTCAGCCCTCAACATCCACAGATGAACTATCTTTTACACTATATACTAGCAGAAACTAGTCTAGAGTTATTTGCTGTAGATCATTTCCACCTCAACCTTAACCTCTCTTCTACTCAAAACACAAAGTTTTCAGTTTGTACAATTTTTTTCCCAAGGAATGTTCTAAGAAACTATAATTCAGTTCATGGGCAGCCTATTAATTGTGTGTTGAGGGTATTGCTTTTAGTAGTATCTTATGATTCATTGATCTTCATGTAGCTGCACATAATTCCCATCTACTATGATGTTTCAGACATCCTAGTGCTTGGCAGAAATCAGTCTTGACAGCTCCCTCAGACTCTGGGACTGTGTGTATCATCAGCATTCACAAGGCAGTTAAGTTCAGTTAGCAGGTAGTGATATATGTCAATATTACCATACTTGCACCACATCATTAGAACGGACAGTTCAAGTCTCTCAGATTGTTTCATTTAGCACTTTGTGATATCTACAGTATACCTTTGTCACTTACATAACTTGTTATTTTAAACTGTTGTGGATCAGCAAACCACTGCCTTCCCAAGCATTTCTGGAGTGGGTTCCACAAGACAGCGATAAGCTTCCAATAAAAATCTGAAAACAGCACTACTAATCACATTTGGTTAGCCTCTAGGTTTAGCAAAACTCCATCAGACAAGAGCAAGGTGGGTAGTCAAAGACAGCTTTTCATGGAAATTCTGCAAATGGTTTGCATATCACAAAGCAAAGCTTGAACAGATAAGGATTTGATGGGATATATATATATTTCTATATGGGATATGTGTATAATGTGTTTTCAGTGTAGGTGTCCAGATGTTGGTAGCAGGGGCCTGCAGGGTGGCTTCTGTGAGTAGAGGCCAGGAGCTGCCCTGAGGAGGACACTGCAGATTCCAGCTGGCTCCAATGGACCCAAGATGGTGGTGCCTCTGTAAAAATGTATCTACCACACAGTAGTAAGAAGTAAGGGTTAAAAAACCCACAAACACCAAGGAGAGAGAAAAAGGAAGAGATAAAGTGCTCCAGGGGCTGGATCAGAGATTCCTCTGCAGCCCGTGAATAGGACTGCATGGGAGCAGATATCCACACTGCAGTCCATGGAGGATCCTCTGCCAACACAGGTGAATGTGCCCTGTAGAAGCTGAAGTCTGTGGGAAGGGCTGTAGACATTAGAATCAAGTTTCTGAGGTTCACAAGTCAGCACTGACTACACAGACCTAACCGGACCTCACCAAACCCTGAAGCTATTGACTTGTCAGTAAGAATGCCTCAGTATTTTTGGGGTGAGAGCAGTACACATGCCCACACTGGTAACTCTCAGAAATCTTGATGGGCCTCTATAGATGACAAGTATACGACATATACAACTTAACCTATGCAGCCTTTTGGCCATGAGGTGCTCTTAAACAAAACCTTCTTTATTATCACCTCCTCATTTTCTTCTTTCTACAGAAGTTTCACATCCTTTCTCTCCAAGCTCAGTCATGCCCTAACTCATTAATATGCACATGCCAATGAATCTGGTCCATTAGAGAACAGGTCTTTGTCATCCTGAAAATCAGTGGCATTACCTGCAACAGTTTGGTGCAACCTTAGAGCATCTCTGAAGGTATTTAACATAATTTTTAGATAAAGGTGTATTCTGCATGCCAAGAGAAGAACAGAAAGTTGCAGTATGTTGTTGGAGATAAGTCCCAGTGTTGGACCTAACTTCTTGGCTAGGAAGACATTTCTGACTGTGCTAAGATGTAGACTTATGACTGCAAATCTTTTCTAGGACAGGAACTCCTGGTGGACTGTTAATTCTGAGTGAGCCCTGTAGGGATCCTTTTCTTTCTTGGCAGCATTACAGAGACAGTATGGACTTTTTCTGTGAGAGATAGAAAGACAGATAAGACTGGGAAAAATAGTTACTTCCTTACATTTTCAACAACATTTCTGGCCTCAACCGAAAGCTCACAGCACTCAAGTTCATCAAGCTGCAGTCTGACCAAATGGAACTGCCACTGGCACTTACAAAAGCTGAGCATCGCCAATCACTTCACAGCATCTTTCTTCTTCATAGACATGTTAGCAGGAAATGTAGAGTTAAGCTGAATCATAATGTGAGGTTTTGAGAATTGTGCTGATCCGTCCCTTTGGTTGCCATGAATTTCCATCTTGTTCCAAAACCTGTCAGTTTTTCTGTCTTGTGGGAGCTGGAGTGACCGGTATTGGTTAATGATGTCATGGGAAACCTAAGGACTTGTGTTCTAAAGACTTACAAACAATCCCGAGACTTCAGGTTGAGCATTGTTGGGATACATATTGACAAGCAGAGTGGTAGGTTGTTACTTGAGGCAGTCCTGCTCACTGTCTTCTTATGTGAGAGACTGCAGCATGTCTTCTCATTCCCCTGTTCTGTCCTCTTCTTTCCATCCACTTGGAGGTAAGTAGAGCTTAAGAAATAGACATGCAACTGTGATCATAGCTACAATATTTTTAACAGCTTCATACACAACCTTTCCCCAGCTATTCCCATATCATATAGATAAAATCCCTGATTTCTTCAGTTCTTCTGAGGAACTGCACATATTGTTTTCAGTTCGTACTACAGCTTGTTAACAAGAGTTTTTGTCTTATTTGCTACATGCTCTTGTAATAGTGTTGTTCTTTTCCTCATCTTACTAATGCAAAACCCAGAAATGTGACTCATTAATGTAGAGATAATGGCATCTACATTTCAAACTATCATATCAGTCAATGATTCGGTAGAAGTCCTTACTGGAATTAATAGGAATTATACATAAAAGGTGTTTTACCATTTTCTTATTGGAGGACAGATAATTTTTTTCCTTTTCTGCTTTTTCATTAATATAGGTAACAATTTCATCTGAAGTTTTTTTTCAAGAGTGAAATTAGTGTTATGGAATTATGTATGAAAAGATTTTTGTTATCTGAATTTATGTAAGTTAAATCTTTTATCACAAATTTGTAGGGTATTGAAATGTGGTCAAATGGAATAAATAATTTATTTATTTACTGTAGCTTGGAACAGAGAGTGTCAGGCTATCAACTACTACAATAAAAAGTATCAGCTTCCATAGCTAATTTAATATTGTCCTGTGGCTTCATTAATAAGAAGGTATGCATACAAAAGTATTGTGCTTTTCCAGCTGACTTTTTATATGCCACATTTGTAGTGCTGCTAATGAAGTAAATAAAAGGAAAACAAATCCCTGCTGGATCCTGGTTTGTTCACTGATATGAGAGGTCTCATTAAAAGAATAGCTATTGTGTACAAGTATTCCACAATATTTTGGAAATTAACATTAAAATAAGGAGTGAAGTTGGATATGCATGTTGGATACAATATTTTCTAGCCTTATCTTACTGTTTTGTCTGAAATAAAATTGGAAATGTTTAATTGTTAAATACAGAAATAACATTCCTGACTTTTCAAAGTAGATATTTATTTAATAATTAAAAACTGATTTCAAGCAAACAGTGCAAGTATTTTTTTAATGCTTATTGGCAATACTGCTGTGCCATTATTTTAAGTGTCATTTGATTTTATTGTCTGCAGTTACATACTCTGTGTCAGTTATATGTAATCTAAAAGCTTCTGAAAATGTTGGGTTTGTATTTTAAAACTAAAATGAATATAGATAACAGCTTTTTTTACTAAGTGCAAATATACTGCAGAAATGTCCTTGTTATTAGATGGCTAATAATATTTCTAAAATTTTTCTGACAGATGTTTATCAGAATAGAAGGGAAGCATTCTAACTGTTCCAAGTTGTTTTGTTTAAGAAACTGTATAATGGTTAGGAAATTATTACAATACAGTAGTCACTGAGCATATTAACTCCTTAATTTTATTTTCAGAAAGTGAGAGAGGAAAAGGCAGTTACCATTTTGCTTTTTGATATTAATAGCCATTGGACATACATAAATAGCCTTCATACAGAAAGGAATGATTCAGAAGGTTCTCAAATGACAAGGAAGCTGGGTGGGGAGGGACAACCCATGCAAATAGTTACCTCCAAGAAGCACTATAACTCTAACAAACCCATGTTCTTCCTAAAAGTTATCATCCTTCCTAAAGTGAATTCCCTGTAGAAGTGCACTATGGAAGTCTGCACACTCCTGGAAAAGCAGGACTTTGAATCCCAAGTGAAAAATACAAATCTACTCCTATAAATGCACTAAATTCACCTCTACTGGAAGAGAGGGAATGAAATAGAGAGGATCAATGAAGCTTTAATTTTCCTTTACCATCAGTCTATGGAGAACGTGTTGCCACACCCTATCATGTGGTCATTCAGCCTTACATCCCCTATACAGAATGGGTTTGCTTTGTCTCCTGAAACAACCTTTAATCCAGCAGCCAGTATTTTCTGGAGACCCATTACATCCTCACACGCAGGAAAAAAGACTTCAGACAGAGAAGCAAAAGTCATTCTTTCCCTTATACTACTGCCTTGGGAGGCTGACAGCTCTTGGGCTGACAGATTTTCCAGTCTGATGCTATGCAGAGCCCACAAAATGTCCCAACTGTTCTACCCATAACCTATGTAGTGTTAACCAGATTAATTGCAAGATACACAGGGACAGATTTGATTTATCTATTTATTCTACTTTTGATCACAACCTTGTGATTTTTCGTTTGATTTCTTAGCAGCCATGGATTCACTTCAACAGTTTCAGCTTTTCAAATGAAACTATAGCAGTGGTTTGGAGTTACATAGGTTAAGTCTCTAGGGAACCCCTCAGAACAAACCTTCATACTCTGTGATATTTATGATTAATATTTTATGCAAAAATGGGAACTTAAATTTTTCTGGCCACACCCTTCTCTTTCTAATACATCTTTTTATTAAGCACCTCACATTGGAAAGGATCGTTTGGTCACATTACTGTGAATTACTTGCATATGGTTATTCTGCCATTAAAATGAAAGTCCAAAGTTCATTCTGATTTTGCTAAAAAAAGATCTCCTGACAAAAGTTGTCTAGTCCAGACAATCTGTAACTGAGACTTAAGACTGCCACTCATGGAGGCGGTGTGCTTGTGTCACTTCAATTTGCCACATGGATCAGGTAACATGCTCAAAAGTCTGACTTCTGGTCAGGACCTTGAGGAAACTTAGAAAATTATCTGCACAAAAAGAAACAGTGTCTTCAATTTACTGTAAATTTTATAATTTTCAAGGAATTTTAATCAGCCAGGTCGATAGAACATACTGGCATTCTCACATATATTTCTTGCATTAGCAACAAAGTTAAATGCTGAGTATTGTGGAAATGATCTGCAGACACTTGCTTTCCATTACTGCACATAAAAAATCAGGTATCTGACCCATCAAAAAATATTAAATGCAAATTACACTGTGCAAGCAATTCCTTACTTTGGTTCAGAGCTACAAAATACTTTATATCTGCTTAGTTATGTTTGCTTTCATGCATACTGTGTGTATCAATTAAAATGTGGTAATCTCGTGGTTGAAATGTATGTGATGAGACAAAGAAAGTTGAAGGGAGGAAAGGTTTTAGTCTTCTGCTAATGACTTTTGATTGCATTAACTTCCCAAAAGGACACAAAGGCTTGTATCTATACTACAGAAAAAATTATTTTTAAGGTTTAATGGAATTTTTGATACATGTTCTCCTCTATATAAAGATACTGTTTTTTCCTTTGCTACTAAACTACTGATGAGCAGGATGTTTTCCAAATAAATTCACAACTAATAGAAGAAAGAGCTTGAGGAGATAAATATGAAAACATGACTAGAAGCAGAATTTTATCTCAGTCTCCAACTACACTTATTCCTTTATTGGACATGAGAGGATTTGCTAAGGATTTTGCCAAGTGAATTACACAGAAGAAAAGAGTAAGATCTTAAAAAATGAGGGAAAAATACAAATAATTTCTGTTGACATTTGTTTTTTGGATTTAATCAGTCTAGTTATGGTTGGGTTTCAAGCTAAGAAAGGTTAAAGGATGTTTTTTCAAGAAATACATAATAAACCACCAGATCAGATATTATATTTGAAAAGCTAGGAATGTGTACATTCAACAAGAATTGCAATACAAACCACAATACTTTAAAATCCTGTGATAGTACCCATAAAACTTTAAAATCCTCTAACAGTCAAAAATTTAACCCTCAGGCAGTGCATGAACAGTAAACATTTAACAAAAACAACTCCCATCTCATTTTTCCTCCTCTTGCTATGTGCAGTTTAATTCATTTTATTGTTTCATATTTCAGTTGATTGCACACTACCTTTCCCCCCCCCCCACAATACTAGTCAAGAAAGTGTATGGTAATTAGATAGCATGCCTCTGGCACAAGTTGTTCACTGCGGTAGAGTCAGAAAGAATTTCTTCCAGTGCACAGTTCAGAGGTGCATTATGGGATAACTCAATTTCAAATGCCTATGTCTTTTTTGTAGTGAAAAATAAAAAGCATTAAATGAATAAATATGAGATAGAGGAAAAGAAGAATTCAAGGTGTTTTTTCCTTAAAACAACCAGAATTGGTCTTGGCTGAAGGCACAGATGATCAGATGAGGCTTCCACATGCCATTGATTCTGGATTTAGAGTGAACCCTCCAATTTCATTTTCACTGCATACAGATTTTTTTTTTTCTGCCCACTTGCATTCTTTCCAACTCCAGCACTTCTCCCAGCTGAATACATCTTTTTCCAAGCAAACTCCCACAACTAATCTTCAGAGATTCTTCCCATTGGAGTGAATGTCTGGATTTTTCTTTACATATCTTTTAAAATAGGTAGCAGACATAGCTTAGGAAGCTCTGGGCAACAATGAAAACTGTTTAGGACAGAAGTATTAACAATAGCTATCTTATAGAAAGATTCTTCTGGAAGACATCTAAATGCCTCCATATAGGAAAAGCTAGAAGGAATAAAATAGAAAGCAGAGTAAATACCAACTCTGTGGCAGTGCAAAACAATCCCTTTCCAAAAATAAAATAAAGTTCCATTCTACCTCCCTCAGGCCCCAAAAGTCAGTACAGCAAAATCTCTACTCACAAACCATAGCTGGCCCCCAAGCAAGTTCAGAAGTTACTTTTAGTGCTTGAGTTTCTGATTTCTCAGGGTCTTTTCTTGAGCAGGTATCCATGAAGGCATATGCAAAACTGATAAACTTCATTTTTTCAGACATGACTATGGTACGCAGATATACCTGAACTAAGCTAATTACATGACAAAATCTGCTTTGGGGTGTATTTTCCCTTAGCTCATTTTCAGAAATGTCAATAAAGTCTTGTTTTTCTCAGAATTTTCAGGTGAGGCTGGAAAGACTGTTATTTTACTATTTTGTAGGTATCTTTCATACAGATGAAGAGAAGATAAGGCAGGCAGTGGAAACCTGTCTTAATAGCATTATTCTGCCAGAACTTTCCTGAGGGAGCCAGCAAGATTTTCCAGCTGGCCCAACACCTGACTTTCAATAATAATTACTCAGTGGCAGAAGAGATACTCTTAGCATGCAGATAGTGCCAGATCTGCTCCTGGTTTGGCCGCATCCCTGAAAAGGAGATGCATCCCATGAACCATAAAGAGGATGATAGCACTATTTTTAGTCTTTCTGGATGGTGGATAATGTGTGTAAGCCAGGAGGGCATGTCCTGGGCAGGATTGTGACAGAGATGAGAGAAGTGAGTTGGCACATGAGCAGACCCTGGCAAGAAATGACTGTATTGACCTACAAGTGCTGTGTGTTATCCACAGCATGTGAATGACATGTCCAGATTAACTTTCTTATGTATACCCATAAATTAACTAAAACTTGGCTTGGATATGAGACAGTTCCATGTGGGCTTCATCAATCTCTTCCTAGTCCTTTGCCATGCTTCAAGATCATGCAAATGATTAGATTAGAAGGGACCTCTGGAAGTCAGTTAGTCAAGGCAGGGTTAAATTCAAAGTTAAATCAGGTTGCTTTGAGCCATAATCAGTCAAGTGTTTAATATTTCTGAGGACAGATTTCATAACTTTCTGGGGCAACCTGTTCCAGTGTTTAACAAGTCTTTTGGTGATGTCACTCACTTCCACATTTTCTCCAGTCAGAATTTCCATTTTTTGCTGCTTGTTGCAACAATTGCTTCTTTTTTTCATGCCTATCTGAAAATAGTTCAGCACTTCTTTTAGTGTAATTGCCCATTAGATACTGGAAAAGAACAATTAGATCCCCCTTTAACCTTTTTTTCCCTCAAGGCTAACCTCTCCACCAGCTCTCTCCAGTTTATCAATAACTCTTGTGCACCAGGGAGCTCATAAGTGGTACAATATTCAAGATGAAGACTCACAAGTGGTAAGTAGGAAAGAAAAATAATTTCCTCCAACTTGCTGGCTGTAATCCTAATAATGCAGTCCCCTATTCAATTAACACAGTCTTTTTTCACATTGCTCCTTAACTAGCCATTCCGTGGCCTGCATGGACACATGAAGCTGTGCTGTAAGTAAACCCATGTCCAGTTGTTTCTGAGCTGTCGTTTTACTGTACCAGTGTGACCCTGGACCTGACTCACTACATCAAGTTCTCCCATGATCTCCAGAGCATTGAAAGTACCTGTTGCTATCATTATTCCTGTTCTGTTCACCCTACTCAGACTGTGCTGTGTTGCAGCAATGCAGCACCCTGCCTTGGCAATATTGGGTCATCCGTGCTCATCCAACTCACTTTCCCTGGAGAGGAGCCCTGGTCTAGCTGTCCCCAAAAATGGGCCTCAAGACAGGACATCCTTCCACTTGAGCAAGTCGAAACCTGTTCTGCTGAAGACTGGGATCTCCAGTCTGCAGCTGGTCATACTCCATTTCTTCAGACTTAAGTTTTGCCTTCTTACAGTTGCTTCAGTCAAGGCTGTCATCAGCTGAACAGTTCTTTCGTAATGGTGTGTGAATAACACATCTTCCAAAGCACTTTCCACTTTTGACCTTTCCACCACAAACACTGAACAATTGTACCTAGCACGCTCCAGAATTTTCTGTGTCAGCACAGATTGGAAGTTCAGAGTCTCCTGTGGAAAAAAAGACCATGTAATAATCAGGTTTACCTTAGCTTTCAAGCTGGAGAGGGACAGGGCACACGAGACAGGAAGCATGGGACAGCTGGAAAAGAAGGTATTAGAGTCATAAGCTTTGCAACAGAGGGACTATCCATATCCTCATAAAGATGGTTAGACTTTTCTCCATTTTGTGTTTGTACTGCACACTGCCTACAGTTGCACACTGAAATAGCAGCTACCAGGAATTTCAGAGATGCATATGTTTTGCACTACATTACCCTTCAAAGCGTAATGTGATTGTCTGACATTACTCCTGGCTAGGAAACTTTGCAACACTGGGTTGCCTGCTTCTCAACACAATGCTGGCAATGGAATAAGGTTTGTGGAGAAATCCAATCTCTCAAAGCCACCACAACAGGGGAGAAGGGGTCCTGCTAAGACAGGCAGACAGCTCACTGCTTATTAGTCCATACATGGGGAAAACTCCAGTTCTAGTAACCATTATGCTCACAGTTTTTTTGATTATGTGGAATATGATTCCTTCACAGTATGAAAAGGATTATCATGCTGCATCATAGATAAGTGCTCTGCAAATGATACAGATTTTAATTTTCTGACTATTTATCAACGTATTTATGACAGCATGGTATAAACTTCATTGTGCATCCTTCTGGAAATATTTTTGAGTATCTAAGTAACTCAAGAAAAGACCATTTATGACTGTTGCATGATCTCTGGAATACATACTCAAAGATGTGCTTCCTGGGTGCTAAGATAATAGCTCAGATGTGTCCCAAGGGCAAAATAGTATGGAAATAGAAAGGAAATCGGTCCTTGCGGGTATATCTAATACTATTGAAAAAATGCAGTGTAGACATAGTTAGCAATGTTAAATGCTCTCCCAAGACAATCCAGAAGACTACTAGGGAATTTAGTGTTGAGTCCAGGTTACCTGAGTCTGAGCCAAGTGCTTGCAACACCATTAGTTCTCTGATGTTTATCTGAAGCCTCTGTCAGATGACGGCTTCCTGCTTCCTATACATTGTATGACTTCACTATCGTTTTTTTAACATTGTGTCCTCCAAGAAAAGTCCCACTTTTGTCATTAAAGTTGAAGCTGATAGGAACTGGTCAGAACTACTTAAGAAAGCATTTACTAATGAATAGTGAGAAGCAAACAGCAAAACTAAGGAAAAAAGAAAATTCTTACTATTAAAAGTTGTTCCCTAGCTCTGTAGCAGTTAAACTTCTTCTATAGCTTGCATGAACCTCTGCAGCTCTAATGTGTTCTTCTTTCAGAGCTTCTTGTTCAAACTGTCAGATAAATCATCAAAAACATCAGAAAAAAGATCAAGGAAAAGTAATAATAGCCAAAACACCACAGCCCTTCCCACCTTCCCTCCCCCCCCAAAAAACCCCAAAACACCAAAACAACAACAGCAAAACCCCCCAAACAAATAAACAAGGAAAAAAAGAAAACAGAAAAAGCATAAGATAAAAAAATGGCATGGCATTCTAAATTTAAATATTCTTTGGTTCCTCTTTCTAAAAGTTGAAAAACAAACTATCTGTTGTGAGACTAAAAGGTATTACAGAGGAACTCAACAAAACCAATAATGTCAATTATAACATTGCTATATTCTATTATTTAATGCTTATACAGTAAGATGAATAAGGTTTCAATTCTTGCTTTATTTCTTTCTCCCTTTTAGATTATATTTCTCTTATGGTTTTTGAATCTTCATTTCTGCATTTTAATAATTCTATTTGTTTTGAATGGTGCAATACTTGTGAATGAAACTACAAGCCATTTGACAGAAAAATAAGATACATGTATCTGATTAAAATGTTGAAGAAAATTATAATAAAGCAAAATTTAAGCAGTTATTTTAAACTTTAATGAATGTATCTGATAGCTTTTAATTTTATTTCTTTATTTAAGCAGACTGTGATGAGAAGTTGCATTTACACAGTTTCCTGAGTGTAGATGCTCTTTACATTAAAGCTACAAGGTAGAAAAAGAAAACAAAAAGCCCCAATAGTAACATTCTTCTACTCTGACAGTTTCAAAAAGTATGCAAGATGGAAAGTGAGCTGTTGTTGCATGAAAAATCAGGCAAGGTTCTGGTATGGAGGAAAGGTGGGAATTCAGATTACCTAACAAGTATGTACTGAATAAGAAACTTAAGCTACCTTTATAGCCAATAGGAGATATGTTGATAGTTTTAGAATATGACTCATGAAACCTGTTTTAGGTACCTATTTGAGGATAATATGAAACACAGTCTATAAACAACTCTTTCTGCTAGCTAAATGCAGACAATAACATTATTCAGCTGTAGATGTCTACGTTTAACCAGATGAGCTCTATCAAAAAACTTAGTTTCTTCTTCTATTAACTTTGACAGAACATGTAAACAGTAAAGGTCCTACTCATTCCCTTTGCTCTTTTCTAAAACAAGAATATTTCTCCATAACGTTCCCTGAAAGATTCATTATATTATATTAAACAGGTTGAGACACAGCTGTGGCCTCTCCTCCTGTCTTGGCATGATGGTTTTTGAGGAACAACATACAAACCATTCACATTTCCCCAAAGGAAACCATTCTATGCTTCCCACAGTCCACATAAGAGAGCAGAACTTGTCCTTTGATTGTACCTATTGGCTACTCTAAACTAGTAAATTGAATAATGGCAGGTAATGTTCCTGGATGCTGACACTCAAACATCCATGCTCTTATATTATTAGAATGGTCTCAGCATGATTTTTGCAATGGACCAAGAGGCATTCTCACAGTCATGTTCTGGACTCACTGTAGCAGTTATCAAAGACAAGAGATAATCCTCAGAATGCAGTCTGCACACAAGTGCCCTTTTTGGGGAGGTAGGAGAATTCAATTCTGCAGATACAAGCCAGTGCATGCCAAAGGATCTAAATGCTAGAGAACAGCAAACCTTCTGAAAATATTTATTTTTCTACTGCAGACAAAATTTAACAGCCTAGGTGAAGGAGTACATATCTTTCCTCCATGTTAACATGCTTGTCAATATTTTTCTACATAATGATATTTTAACTAGGCATAAGCTGCTTCTGTAACATCTTCATCCTCCTGCTTTATTTTGCAGAAAGATGGCTGACTATAATGGAAGAAGGAAAATGTCCAAACCACTCAGTTTAAAATGTAAAAGTAACAGAAAAAAGCAACTGGGAAAAATTTAGTTTGTAGTAATATTTCAGCTTCAAAGCAGCCAAGAAGGGGATAAAGGGTAACAAAAAGATACATCACAGTTTGATGAGGTTTCAGTAAATTTTTAATAAATGTTACTATCTCCAAGAAGGACCACAAAACTTATCATTGGAGGAGCAGATTACTGAGATTTAGGCATAATTAACCTAAAAGTTAAAAGTTTAAAATATTTTTTTATGTGAAGAGCATAGAATTTTTTGATATATTTTTCCAGATTTTTTTCTTTGATTTTTTCTAGCTCCTTCTTTTCTTCTATTCAGATTGAGCTGATTATCTCAAATAATTTCTGTCAAATGTTTGATACATTCTTAAAGTCATTACCATATACTGAAGTGTTTTTTATAACAAAAAATATTATGTAAAATGCACCTGAAATCAATAAAATGATATTGTACTTCAGGCTACATCTTCACTGTCAATAAATAGTGACTGTAATTAAAGAAGCAAAAAGGGTAAATGAAAGTGCAACACAGCTGTTACTTTACTTCCTTAGACTCAGTGGTTTGCAAACAATCCTGAAGTGCTTTCCTAGAAACAGCATGTAGTTTTAGGTTGTCACCAGCACAAGGAATATAATGGTGTTTGGACTTATATTGCTTTACCATAAATAAATAGAAGTCTAGAGAAGACAAGGATCTGGTCCCTCATCCAATTACACTGTCACCTTAACGTCTTTCTGGTTCTTTCTTGTTGCCAGTTCTATAATTCATATAGAGTTTTTTAATTCTTAGATACTTCTTTATGCAGACCATTTTTAAGTGATTAATACTTGGTATCTAAAATATAACAGATTTGACTCCACTACATAAAAATTAAAATCATGTTGTATTATGTAGATGTTTTTATTTCTTTCACTATTTTTATCATGTTTTGGTATTTTCAGTGTATTCTTGGCATTAGAAAAAAATGCTTCATATTAAAACTGATTTAGAACTCCTTAAGAGACTTAGGTTTTACATCTGAAGTACTTCTTCCTCTTAAGACATCATAGCAGATCACTTTTTTTTTTCCTCACCTCTTTCATAACAAGAATTATAAAGTATCTTTTACAACAGGAATTTAAAAAAAAATACAAACCAAACAAACCCTTCTAAGAAGAGTATTCAATCTGCTACAGATTATGTCTTTTAAATGAGAGCATAAACCAAACAGGAAGGAATCCATGATTCAAAATAGTAAACAGAATTCTCTTGGCATTAGAATGAGTGCTACATATATCTATATAATTTTCCTAAGTAAAACATTAGAAGCAGAGATATAATAGTTAAAAATAAACAGTCAGAGTTGTATATGTGGTGAGATATTGCTTAAGAATACTAACTTTGCATTTATTAATATAATTAATAAAAATTCTAATTAGATTTAATGAAACAAAGATATATTTAGTTTATATACTGTATTTTGATAAGTTCTAGTTATTTATAAAGTACAAATTAATTATTAAATATTTCATTAACCAATTATATGTTCATAAGAACTTAGGTTCGGCCTGAGAAATAGGAGTAAATAAATCTAAACTCAAAGATTACCCTCAGTGCTCACCATCAAGTCAATTTGCCAGTTTGCCATTGACAGTAGTGCACACATGTTGTGTTATTAGACCAAGTAAGAATTTTCTAATGAAATGATACTCATCATGATATTCCTCAGTCCTAAAAAGCTAGGTCATTCATCTCAAACTGAGTGTTACTGGGTTATTTGGAAACCAATAGTGAGACAAATTTTTTTACTCAATTTGTATATTTGTGTAAAGTGCAGCCGAGATCTTTTAGTGTGAGTAAGCCATATTTTCATTATAGAGTTACATACTGAGCTTTAATTTGCCTCTCAGTCATCAGAAGACATTCCAGTTAAAATGTGGACTCTATTTTCTGTAGCCAAGCTAAAAAACAGCTTGTGACAGTTTCTTTTGCCACTTGAGACATGCCTCTGCATGATTACATCTGTTGGGCATTTCTAGTTTGCAGTGACCAATACATTTACAGATATTCTATTTCTGATATGATTGGAAATATGTCTCTATCACCATATTTTTCCATATTTTACTGTCTATCACGATGTCCACCACTCCACATCAAGACAGTGAAGACGGGACACAATGCTTCCATACTGACCTGCATGGCATTGTTAGGGTATTGGTAAGGCAAATCCCAAACCTGTGAGGAAAATTCTAGGTGAAAGTTTTAGTCAGAGCTTTCCAATTTGCAGAGAGGCACGAGAAGTTATGACATTGAGTTCCCAAGAGTCTTCACTGAAGTGTGAAGAGATGCTCAGTTTCTCAGCTTTCTGTCCTGTAGATTAATTGCAATATAACTACACAATTAGATGCTCACACAAGGCATTAGTAATATGCAAGAGTCGCAAAAGATTATTTCAGAAACTCATTGAAATAAAAAAGCATCCTTCCAGAGATAATTCATCAGGATTTCCAAAGAAATTATGTTTAATACAGCATATTTAGCTCTGAAACATGGGACAGCTGCTTTGGTATATATTTATCTTATATTTCTTATCTGAGAATATTGTCCTTTGTAGCATTCTTGCCAATTTTGTCATTTTGAATGCAAATCTTAATGAACTGGATTTGTATAATTTTCTTTCTATCTCTGCATGTTTGGTAACAGTGACAGTCTTTTTTTTTTTTAATTATATTCCTTCAAAGACTGGCAATGTGTATACTACAAACTAGCTATACTTTTCTATTTCTATGATTTTTCTTTGTATCTCACTTTCTCATCATCTTATTAAGTATTCCTGGGCAATTTGTTCATTAAAAAAAAGCACAGAATGTAACATCCTCACTAGAGGAATAAAGTTAATGAATTTTTCTGTGAATGTTTTTTCTAGGGTTCTTTTTTATTCCTTTGTAATATTTTTATCCCAAGGCCTAAATTTTTTTGTTTTCTCACCTGGTTTTATCCTCTGATGTAAATTAATTTTTCTTCCCTTATTCAGTTTTCATTTTCAGTGTGAATAAAAGCTACAAAAAAAAAGTTTTGAATAGACATCTGTCTTGGACTAATTGATATGAGTCTTGTCAAATTTTTTTCTGATGTTTCTACTGCAAGATGATGATTAGAGTTTTCCATGATTTTTCAGTGATAATAGTGATGTGCCTTTACGGCACTAATGGAGATTATGGGAAAGCAAGTTTTGTGCAAACTGTTGGCTGATCATGGTTCTCAAGTCTTCAGCTGAAATATTTTTACCTCATTTTCTTGGTTTTTGTTCCCACTATTTTCCCCATGTTGCAGGAACTCCTACCCCATCCCTCGCAAACCCAGAACGAAACTGTAGTTTTGCTCCTTTTACTCTTCTAGTTCTTCTTCTAAAATCTGAAAATACATATTGCTTTTTTTTCCCATGTTTTTTTCCTCATATACACTAGGAGTACACTTGTAATGCTAACATTTCATATTGTAATTCTTTGATGATATCTATCCACTAAGTAGAAAAGTACCAAAAACTCTGAA
This sequence comes from Scytalopus superciliaris, assembly GCA_013400415.1. Classification (NCBI taxonomy): domain Eukaryota; kingdom Metazoa; phylum Chordata; class Aves; order Passeriformes; family Rhinocryptidae; genus Scytalopus; species Scytalopus superciliaris. The sequence goes on from VXBX01008002.1 coordinate 338,804, forward strand.
TGGAAAATGTAAATTACAGTGGTAGAAGGATGAAAAGTAGTTCGATAAGCTGAAAAGTAAATTGCTTCATCTTACCATCTGCTGCTTTATATATTGAATATAGCTTATAATTTTGATTCTTGGTGTAAAATTTTAGCCAGTGAAAGGTTCACTGGAAAAGGAGGAAAGATGTATTTTAAACTCCACTAGAAAGTTGTATTTTTTCTCATCCTCATACTTCAGTATTGCACATCAAGAAACAATTGTCAATGAAAGGAATATTTTTTTAGCAGTAATAGTGATGGGTTTACTTTCAACTATAAATATTTTCTCTAAATGTAATTTCTGGATAAGATCAGTTGTTTACATAGTACCTTTTTATTGGTAATATTTTTGTGACCATATCTTGACTAAGAAATTTGAAACAGTGTTCCCTTCTCAACAAGTTAAAATTAAGAGCTGTTGCCATTGGAGTTAACACAAGAGGTCTGCATAAAAGAGAGATTGCATCTGCGTTTGTCATCATCATATGATTGTGCACCTGCAGTCGTCATTTGAAGGTTGTGCTCAAGACAGTGATTTCTATCCCAAGAAGCTAGGGAACTGAAAGCTTTTCCAGTTCAAAGAACATTCTCTGTAGGATTTTGAGGTTAACAGCAATTCTTCAAAGTCTCCACTTCCGTCATGCCTGCCATAATGCTTAGCACTTGGAAATCTAACTAGGGACCTTAAAGATACAAAATAACAGTTTGACCTTAGGTGAGATTGTATACTCCTTCTGTTTTTAGAACAAGTTGGAGGAGACATAAAAAACCCATTGAATGTAGCTTTCACACAGTTCATCTTATTAAATAAAACACATTTTATTACTACACATTTTTCTCTCTGATTTAACTACTTTTGGACAAGTGGAAAAATCTATTTCCTGTGATTTTCTCAACAGTGATTTATAGTGATTCTGTGGAGTCTGATTACCCTGATTATTCTTTTCTAAGGTGTTAAATCACTGTCAACACAGTTACATCCACAGGACCAAACAACATAAACTTGTGGGCTCCTGATTCATCTGATTGAGACTGTAGTATAGTATTTCTTTGTGTGAGTTGGTATAGAATATCGACCTTTTTTTCCACAAAGTTTATTTTTCCCTGTCTTCTGGCATATAGTCTGCATGATCATAAATCTTTTCAATTTATCAGGCGTTATCCTTAAAATTGTCTTAGCAAAGCCTTAAGCCTTTTCAGTTTTGGATTATAGGATTCACACATAATACAAGATTTTATCTTTCCAAGGAGTTCCATACAAAAGCTTAGCACATGTCCAAACATCTGTAGTTCTTCCAACTTTTATTTCTGTCATAAAAGCTAGTATTCTGCATATACATATGACAACACTTTTATACAGCCTGAAAAGGTTGAAAAATTAATATGTAGCGTTTGCTGGAACAGTTGCCTTGGAAAACAGGCATAACAGGTAGCATAATGTTGTATTCACAGGCTCATCCAATAAATAACTCTTTGTCTTTAATGAGTACCACCAAGCTAATGTTAGATTTAAAAAAATTACATCACCCTTACTGCAAAAACCAGTCAACACAAGTACTTTCCTCAACTGTCTTGTGTAGAGATATTATTTATAAGGGCATAAAGAACTGATTCCACTTTCATTGCAGTTACAGAACTGGTTGTGTGAAACAAGTACTACAGCTGTGTTTAGTTCACACTGTCTTCAATCTCTCTTGTCCCAGGGTACAGTCCCTTGCTACTGATGGTCAAAATACTTCCGTAGTCACAACCCTCTGCTGATTTTCTAACAGTGACATCCCTGCACTGTTATAGAATGCAGTCTCCCCTCTCGGCTTACTTTCAGCCTTCTGTCTGCTTGAGGTACTAAAGTCAGCTGGCAGTCTTAAAGCAGAAAGTTGCATTTATGACATTACATTAGTGTTCAGCCTTTTGAGCAGAAAGTACGTTATGTATCACTGTTTCCAGAGGCAAAAGCTAACTTCCCTGTGGTGCAAGAGCTCTGGTCAATGCTTTGAAAGACTCTAAAAAATTGGATTTATCTCTACACTATCTAAAAGTTTACATCTTCCTCTCATAGCTTGATAATTCTCTTGAGACAGAACTGTCTGAAGCTTTGGTTTTTTGTTCCTCTTTTTTTGTCTTAGATTTTATGAGACAACATTGGATCATTTGCCAAGATTTGTATTTGTAAAGGTGACATAAGAAGTGAAGAGACTGTGTTAACACGTCTCTAGTAAAAATGTATGTGCAATCCTGAATCTTAATTCTATGCTACTAGAATGTTGTCTGAAAGTACATTTAAAACTCATCATATACATTTTTATATCACTTAATAATATTGAAACAAATATGATATATATGTATAATAGATATAGTTCAAAGTGTTCTAAAAGGGACAAGAAATTGCCTTCTGATTTTGATGGCCAATGTATAAAGCCCTATTTTGGTTTTTTGTTGCATTTTTGTATTTGTTTCTAGTAGTCTAGAAACAAACAGTATTCGTACTGTTCTGCCAGTTAATAAGAGGCTGAACTGGAGCAGGATGTTTTGGCAGGCTGGACACTTAGCTCCCACACCAGTGCTCTTTCCTCCCCTGCTCAAGATCTCCTTCCAGTCTCCAGGACCTCCCTACTCTACCATACACTACACTGGACTTTTAGGGTCCTTATGTCTGCCACAGACTACTGCTATATATCAGCAATTCAGAAACATATTCCATTAGAAATCTGACATATTTTCCCTTCTTGGAAAATGCCACTGTATTATGAGGTGCTGAAGTTGTGCACTGTATTCATCTGTGATATTTCACTTTTGGCAGTAGCTGCCTATTTCTGCACAGAAAAAGGCTTCTTGCTCCATGAAAGTTTTTTTAGATTATGTGAGTTTTTTTCTATCCTGAAACCATACAGGAAATTGATTGCTTAGGTTTCCATAAACACATTGCAAACTAGAAAAGCTGATCAAGGTATTTGAAAATTTTAAAATTTTAAATATCTTTGTTTACCTTTTCTTAACTAAAACAACATCATTCTCAGAAGGAAAACATTACAAATTGATGAACAAAACTTACTTTGAAAGGTTAGAATAGAGTCTTTTAGAAAATCTTTACTTTTTCTTTTCAATTTTCTTTATTAAGATATTCACTTAAATGTAAATCCATGTCTCAAGGTGAATATTTTTTGATAAGTCCATTCTTTCTGTTAGAAATGTTCAGTGGAATATTTCCAACCTGTTTTATCCATACAATCAAAGATTCTTCATAGATATTTAACAGGAAGGAATGCACAAATGTCAAAGTGTAAACAGAAATTGGTAATGAATTTAGAATAAAATACAAAAGTGAAAAATACCATATTTGAACTCATGTGTGAAAAAAACTGTTAAAAATAATTTGTAGGGAATACTTTACACACAAAGAACTAAGATGATAAAACCTACCCATGCTGTGCTTTCCAGAACGGTAATCCTGAAATGTAAAACATGACTGAGAAACCGTACCTAAGAATCATGCAACAATTTCTAAGACCCACAAAAAAATACAGGTTTTAGAACATTTAGAATTGCAAGACAATTCAAAATCTTCACTTTGAATGTTAGGTGAAAAAAAACGAAAACAACAATGAACAAGCAAACAAATGAACTAGGAAAGTTGAGAAATTGCAAGCAAACCTGAGAGGCAGGCCTTGCAGAAAGCGGTTTCAGGAGCAAAAATGAGATGTAGTAGATGCACAATTGCTACATGCACAGGAGTCTGAATGCAGGAAGATTGTGCCCTTAACCCGTTGATTGAGCAGGAAGGAAAATAAAACAATTAACCTTAAAAATTACAAGGAATTTAAAAGAATCATTTGAAAGGAAAAGAAGATGGTATTGTTTTATTTATTTCTAGGGCCTTTATTAGTAACAGCTGTGGTCTTAATCAATCTCAGTTGCCATAAATTTATGATAGTGGAGCTAAAAGGATGAAGAAATAACAAAGGCAAATAGATGTTAAGGGACACAATGTAACTAATTTGAAGGACAGCAAAATACATCTCTTTGATTTTGCTGGATCTTTTGTAAAGCACTATTACTTTGTGTATTTTGATATTACTTTTTCATGCTCTGCTGGTTAAAGCCAAGTCAGTGGCCAGTAAGATGCATATTTCTAAATGGTTTCTTATCTGCATTTTCTATCTGATCTATTATTTTTATCTGAAATTTCATTTATCTCTTTCTATTGTGTTTATAAGGCAAACTTAAAGTTATTAATATGTGCCTATCACCTAGTTCCTCTACTGCCATAAGAATTTTTCTCCATTACTGGTTCTTTCTGCTTTGATTTTTTTCTTTTCTACCCAAGTATTACAGGTTTGTCTGTTGGTTTTGTTTCTAATTAAAACTTTTTCTGATCGTAGTATATATTTAAAGCACAAAAGTATTTAAAAGCCGATTTTCAGATCTCATTATCTTTTTACATTCTCTGCAAATAAAGAAACTACATCTTTTCTTATGTAATTTAATTCGAATCACCATGTTGGTATCTCTGCCAATTCAATCTGAAAAGATAACACTGTCTTTCCTCAGAGAGGTGATCAAAATTTCTGTGTGTGGAAATTTCTAATATTTTGAAAAAGCTTTCATTTCTAAGTGTAATGGAAATGGAAAACTAAAACTTAGAAGGAAAAAAAAAAAGCAGCAGTAACCAAGCAAACTAGAATCAAACCATCTAAAATGTAACTTACATCTTTGATTTCAAGTGTAAAGATTGTCTCTATAAAAGATATTTAAGCTCTCAAAAAATATTTTGGAACTCTATATGCTTTCTTAAACTAAAAGACTCTCTGAAGAACTGAACCCATTATGTGTCATAAAGACAGGTCTGACAGAACCATTTTGAGCCATGTCATACCTGTGAACACCCAGATGCTCCATGGAAATGAAGTCTCTAACCATCATACAGCAGATACATCGGCAACCACATCAACCAGGTCAAGCTGCCAGCTCCCCTACCCCAGGCTCTATCTCAAATCAGTCTTGTCTTTTAGCAGAATTTCTCCAAAATGTCATTCTGTTTTGCCAAGACTAGATTTTGCACCAAAAATATGATGGATTTTTTATTTGCTTTGCTTGCTTGACCCATTCTGTTTCCTAGGATATTTCTACAAGACATAAGTACTGATAAGCAGGGGCTGCCAGGACCAATAGGCTCTGTCCTATTCTGAAAGTCCTTCTGGCCAACATTCTGTCTCATTTGTAAGTGAGCAAATTAATGATATCGACTCCCTAACTTGTTAGCACAAACTAAAGCACAGTGTTGCCTAAGACAAGAATTATTTTTTCATTGGAACAAGTCTTTTGCGACATAAAAGGAGTCTTAAGTAATTTAAGCAGAAAACACTCTTGTGCTGATTACTGCAATAAATCCAACACATCATGCTAAAACAAAGCCACAGAATTACTGTGATACACTGTTTCCTGCTTGATTAGTTCTAGCTATGTAAGTGTGGTCGGTTCACAGTTGTCCTCTCATTATCAGAAGGTGACATAAAATCATTAGTCCCAAAAACAACTAGTAGTAATTATTTTATGTCATCTTTATCTTTAAAGACTTCTGGGTGCCTAGAACCAAAAGGGATCTTTCTTAAAGTCAGCCTAGCCTAAACATTTTAATAGTGACAGAGGGAAAAAAAACCAAAATGACTGCTCTCAAATGTGCCAAAATGTTAAGTGCTTCTTTTCTAAAACTCCATTACATATCTGTATCAATAGATGAACAAATCATTAGGCAAACAGAAGGATATATAGTGTGACCATCTATGCTTAGGGATGCTACTTGCAGATGCAAGTGTTCTGAGTGCTTGTCCCTGCTTTCTTACCTTCTTGCACTTTTGCCTCTGGTAGTTTGCACAAATGAAACCTGTGAACAATCCTAGGATCAGCCAGTAAAGCTTTATTCCCCTTTTCATATGAATACTTAGTAACTCAGTCAACAAAATACTATTAATCCTTGTGTTTCTTGTCTCCAAATGATTCTGGTGTTCTTTTCTGTAAAGTTTCAGCTGGAGCAATATTGATTGCTTCTAATATTCAATATTCCAAAAAATCCTCTACCCTACTGACTAACTGACTCAACAGGAAATAGGAGGAATTTGAATTTCCTCAGACAGAGTAAAAACTTAGATCTCACACATTCTCCATGTATGCTCTGACCAGACTATAAAAATATCAAGTAACTGAAACAAAGGGCTACCCTGCTAATGAGGTTTCTCTGTAGCAACCATAAGAAGAATAAAAAGACCATACAGGGTTTAAAAATTACAACCAGTAACACCTTTCTGTGTATTAGAAAGAAAACAGCTATTTAGTCCAAAAGGATTTTCACATACTCAGCAATTTCTCTGACAGAAACTCACCAAAGACAAAAACTCAGAGCCATTGCCAAGTCAAGTGACTTGCAGCATTTTATCTTTCTCTTCAAATAAATCTCTGAAACCTTCAGACAGTTTACCTTTTCTTAAATAAAGCAACATCATTCTCAGAAGGAAAACATTACAAATTGTTGAACAAAACTTTTACTTTAAAAGGTTAGAATAGAATCTTTTAGAAAATCTTTACTTGCTGCACAGTCCAGAGGACACAAACATAAGAAACAACAATGAAAGACTACTCAATTGTGCAAGTTCTCAGTATCTACAGTGATTTACTTGCTGTGTATAAGGAGCGAACAACTAAAAGCAGATTTCCCAAACAAGGAGCAAGCAATTATTGACTATAAACTAATTGAACTAAATACTTTTTTAAATGCCTCCTTGATGTTGTTTACCACAGCTCTGCTCAGAAAAACTGACTAAAGAGCAGTGTAACCAATCTGCCATTCACTGTCCACTTCAAGGTGAACTGAGTAACTTTTTGACCAAAATGATTTATATGAACTCTGAAATAACTTTAGAGACAGCTCTCACACAACTCCAAAGTGGATGAGTTGGGATGAGATTGATCCTATGCACAAAAAGGATAAAGAAATGCTATGGCCTTGAGAAAGGGAATATACAAAATTTCTAACCTAGGCATATAAAGATAAATATAGCGAAAGGTCTTATGAAGGCTGGGTTTATGCATAAGTAACACCAGTGTAACAAATATATTATCAGTGCCAGAAGCCACATTACAAAGCCTTTGGGTTAAAATAGACTTCATATCTGCATGAAAAAATACAGATAATATTTTTACTCGTGTCTTTCAATTACTTGTCTTCCAGCATTCTTTGCTTGTACTTTAGCTGAATCATAGTCATTTCGTTATTAAGTACTCTAATGTGTCTGTTCTGGAGCAGGCAGAGGTCACCAGCATTGAGGCCATGCTGCTGAGAACGCAGCTGCGCTGGGCAGGGCACATCTCCAGGATGGAGGATCACCGCCTCCCTAAGATTGTGCTCTATGGTGAGCTTGCCATCGGCTGCCGCAAGAGAGGAGCCCCGAAGAAGAGATACAAGGACTCCCTCAAACAACACCTCAGCCTTGGCCATATTGACCACCATCAATGGTCCGCTCTGGCCTCCAGTCGGGAGGCATGGAGGCACATCATCCATAACGCTGCTGCTTCCTTTGAGAGCGCACGCAGGATCAATCTGGAAGAAAAAAGACAGCACAGAAAGAACCGTGCCTAGCCAGTACAGCCTGTGGAGACTTTCCACTGTGCCTTTTGTGACCGGACTTGCCTATCGCGCATTGGCCTTTTTAGCCACCAGCGCGCTTGTAGCAAACGTGGGTAGAGCCCTTCTCAAATCTTCGTTCGCGAAGCCTAGCCATGATGATGACTCTAAGAGAAGTGTCAAAATAATTTTAAAATTTAGAATATTGCTTGAAGATTCACCAGTGTTTCTAAATTTTCCCTTTTATGGATTCCATTACATGACTCTACAATAAAACTTAATAAAACTTGATTCTCACTATCAAAAGGGAAGATGTATGACGGTAAGCATGTGGTGCTAAATTTTACAGTGCTGGAGCATCAACAAAGCATAGAAATATAGTACCTAAAAGGGGCCTACAAGAAAGCTGAAGAGGAAAGAAGGGTCCCTATTAGAAGGGTTTGCAGTGATAGACTAGGGGGGAAATGGCTTTAAACTGCCAGAGAATAAGTTTAGGTTAGATATTAGTATGAAATTCTTTACTGTGAGGGTGGTGTAGCACTGCAACAGATTACCCAGAGAAGTTGTGAAGCCCTGTCCCTGGAAGTACTCAAGGACAGATTGAATGGGGCTCTAAGCAAGCTGGTCTAGTGGAAGGTGTTCCCATCCAGGGCAGAGGTGTTGGAACTAGATGATCTTTAAGGCCTCTTTCAGCCCAAACCTTTCTATGGTTCTGTGAAGTACATCAGAAATTCTGCCTGAGTAGACCAGTCTCATATTGAACACATAGTGGTAAGATACTATTTATGCCATGTGTCATCTGAATATAGTAGTATTTCAGATACAGTTTGCTTTCTTTAGTTTCTAAATAAACTAAGATTCACACATGCCATATTTTAGGCAAGCAAGCGATATTTTATATATGGGATTGCTGCAGGCACAACTCCATGTCATCATGATATTTGTAGGATAAAGAAATGGTGGCTCATCTGCACTATTCTCTGATCTCTGTGAGCATGTAATTTGTTCATAGTATTCCCCTGAGAAAGTGAGACTATTCACATACAGTTTTTAATTTCTGTATTGAGTGGTTTTTAATATCAGATTTCATTAAACTGTAAAGTTGGAAAAATACTTCATTTTCTTGTCTTGGCTTTTCAGTCTCTTAAATTGTGTATATAACGATAGCATACAAATGCTGAAATAGAAAGTATTACTATTTTTTATCAATATCTAAAAGCCAAAGTTGATTTGATTATCTGAGGCTTTTGTACATGATTCTTCATTCTTATCCCGCTGTTCACACATATTTTGTCAATCTTCTACTCCTTTTTTTGGAAGTCTGCAGGATATTCTTGTATTCTCTTGCCAAGATTTCTTCTTGAGAGAACTCATAGTTTCAGGGTTTGGCTTTTGGAACCTGCAGATTTTTCCCGTCATCACAGCTTTACCTCCTACAGTTCCAGCTGAATCCCCCACAAATATCTAATTCTGGTTGTCCATTTAGGAGTTCACTTAACATGGCCCAAATAGAGCTATTTTATTTTCCAAGTTTCATATTTTTGTTCTTTATGATAATAATCTCCACAATACCTTGTTATGAAGACATTTTATTAACTAGGGTTTAGTTTGGCTTGAGGCAGACATAGTCCTCATTTCTGGGCACAAAAGCTCCTATGTTAACCTTTTTCACATACAAACAATTTCTAAGCAAACTGACTTTCACAACGATCAGTAAGAAATGCCACTCATATTTTGACTGCCACACAGAATCCTTCCATTTCAACATCATTATTTTAGCCTTACTCTATGAACAACAATTATTCCACATACTCTGTTCTTGTCCAAACATTGGTGTACCTAATTCATACAACCTCCTACATGTATAATTGGCCATACAATGTCTATATCAGAAAAAACATGCAACTACAGTTATACTGAAATATTTTATCTTTTCCCTCCATCACATTGTTTTCTAAATGATTTCTTACGAATTTTTGTTTTTAAATCTTCTATTAGTGTCATGTTTTTGACTGGCTCAGAAATGAATGGACAAAAGTATGGGGAGAAATAATTCAGCCAGTGAAATGTGTAATGTGTATTACAGAGATCTTGGACAACAACAAGAACTCCCCACAATGTGATTAGAAGATTATAAAATTGCTGTTTACTCCTTAATTAAAAAAAAAAACCAAAAACCAAAACCAAACTTTTGAAATTGGAATTACAAAAAATGAACTATAAATTCTGTTTAACAATATCAATTAATTGATAAATATAAATAACAAGACTTTGGTTTCTGTTCCCATATAAACAAATTGTTTAAATTCTATTGATCTTACTGTGAATGTGTTTAAAGTAAAATACATTTTCCTAGAAGTAAAGACACTGTTACTAGTGTACCAAAAATTTACAACATAGCCTTAATAGCTATATTCATTACCAATAAAAATCGAACCATGGATAGACATTTAAGCCCATTTTATATGCTTCATGTATATTTATTTGTCTGTTATCCTTTTGTTTTCATAATATATATCTGTACATTATTGATTAATTTCATTTATGTTAAATGCAAATTGAGGGAGCAGATCATAACTGCCTAAGTATGTCTTGCTAAACAACATACAAGTTAGTTTGGTCTTTTTGAAAAGTTGAATAGAATAACATGTCATTGAAGTAGAATTGGTGTAGATGGAATTGCTATGCAGAAATTATATGATTTTATATATAATATTCAGATTATTATATATAATAATCTGAAGTAATATATGATAGTATATAAAAAATGTGTACAATATCAGTTTCCTGCAACTATTTCTTGTAGAGACCTCTTCAATACACTCACACTTTTCACTATTGATCCATTTATAAAGTGTGACAAACAGCAGGTCACACGGTCTCACTGATTACTATGTGTATAATCTCATGCACAAATCATTTACCTGATAAAGAACCTGTGAAAGTCCTAACATTTTGTTTCCTGGAGGACTCTGTTTTATCATCATGTCAAATCAGGAAGGCATATGGAAGTAGATGTAAAGAACTGGAGATGACAGAAATGCTTTTATTACGCTTTGCCATGTGCTGATTTGCCAAATGCCTCAAAAGTACCTCTGTCCATCCCTTCTCCTAATACAACAGAGTATGGTTGCAAAATACAGCTTTATGAAAGTACTTTTCCATTATATGTGCCAAGTAAATCATACATTTTTCAGCATCACCAATATAAAAATCCCCTGTAGCAAGAATACAATCTTTCAGCAAGTGAAGAAATAGGTAAGATGAATTTGGCAAGTAGAACAGAACAGAACCAGAAGTGAACAAGACAAGACAAAAGGAGAGAATGAGCTAATCATTTGAGGTACGTTCAGATCCAGAACTATCTCTTAGACACCTGCTCCTTGGAGAGAAACAAGCAATGATTTACACCTGTCACAGGACATGCTTTCCCAGAATTCAGCACAGTAGGAGCAATTTAAGCTCCAAGTTGCTTTCTGGCAGCTTAATGACAGGTATTTTTCAGCTCCTTTAATCCAGCAGATGCATGTGCAAGCCAGTCCAGGATGTTATCACACACTACTTTGCTTGGATTTTCTACATCCATGCCAATAATACAACATGGGTTTGTCAGTCTCACCCTACCTCAGCCTGTCCCTCTCAACAGGGGCAACTAACAATCAGACTAAGAAAAGATTCCTCAGAAGCAAAAAATAAAGATAGACTATTGGTTAGAAGGTTGGAAATAAAAAGCAGCATGGAAAGCTAATAAGAAAATAATATTTTTATTGCAACTTTACCAACCTGTGGTTGCTCTGTTTTCATATACCATTTATGTACTTGATTAATTTGACAATAAATCATAAACACAATTTAGATGATCAATCTTACCCTATAAAATAATTTATTAACATCATAAGTCTACAAAGGATTTTTCACTAAATTTTGTATAATGCAGCACATACTACTTTACATGTTTTGCTTTTCTGGACAGTATGATCTTCTACGAAGAGAACACACAATATCTATTTCCTATGGCTTTGCTATAGGTATAGCAGTATCAAGGTTGATTTAAACTAACTGAGTCTCCTTCTCAGTGACTTTTGTAGCCCCCTGTAAGCTCTGAAGAATGTAAATGTACTGCTACCAATGCACAAGACTGATTAACAAATCATCTGTCTATGATACATTGAAGGCAGCTTTCTTATTGTAGATATACTTTGAGCCTTATGTAAATGCACAAGATCCATCAGAAATACTCCATTCCAGAAAATGCACCAGGACTCATTAACTAGGTCTTCCATTAGTCCATTATTTTCCTCTATAGATTACTGAATGAACAATATTTCAAATGAAATCATACATCACATAATTTTGTTGATTTTTATTTATATCAGTGATTAACATATATAAAACAAAACCCCCAAATAAACATAAACCAAGTTGCAAGGAAACAAAATAACAGAATTTAAAATGTGGCAAACTACTCAACTCTTTGAAGTTGCATAAGTCCTTACCAGTTCAGAATTAAAGAATTGCTTACAGTATGAAAAATATTAAATAGAAATAATAGTTACTTCAGACACCTGGCAATGAAATTTTATTTAGAAAAATATATATCTATGTCTAATAAAGGAGTACAGAGATGAATGAAAAATTAGCAGCTATTTGAAAGACATTTGAAGTTTGATCCATATAAGATCCTGGCAAGGTCACTGTATCACTTGGCAAGTGAAAAAGGTCCAAACACGAAAGACTGCACAACTGAGAAGAAACTCTAAGGCACTGAAAAAAGCAAAGTGGTAACATAATAATTTAGTCCCAGGTAGTCCAAAACTATGTTTTGTCCATAGAGTTATTCTAGATATCTCAAAAGCATGGGTAGAGAATAAGGTAGCCTTCAGTGGCTCATGGCCATTCAAAGCTTTTCAGATTTTTGTTTCAGCTAAACACATTTCCAGAAACTTTCTAGGGAATTTTCAGGTGTAGGTTCCTTAAAAAAGTACCCCCCAAAAAGCTCCAGCCAAGTTTCAGAAGGCAAATTTTGCAGAATTTTCTGTCTGCTGTAGTGACAAAATGAAAGGCAATTGAACTTGCTTCAATTAAAGGAAGTACTAGTCCAGGTAACAAGATCGCCATCAGGCACTCCAATGAGCAGTAATTCATTAGGAACTTCAGGAGATTGTTTTTCAGGATCACCATTCAGCAGTCGGAACATGGCCTAGCAAGTTATTATCTGAAAGGAGAATTTCTTCTTCATATCTATTCTATGGGCTTGTTCACACATTCTGTGTTTTCACTAACCAAATATATATAGTAGACTTCTAAGTTACAGGCAATGGAGAGAATAAAACATTTCTAAGGTGCAATTTATTTAATTCTAAAGAGATATTGGAACAGGCGCTATAATAGATTACCTACAAGTGTCCATTTTTTTCCTCCATTGTCTTTGAAGAGTCCAGTTTGATTAGTTCAGATTCAGACATCTGAACTCTATATGGCTGTTTAAACTTCTTTTTATTTTATTGCACTTCTTAAGATTTGCAATTCTATCTTTCACAAAGTTCCACTTCACAAGGTGTTCTAAAAAAAAAAATAAAATCCTGTTGCATTCCTAAAGATATTGCACTTGTCCTTTGTTTTGTTTCTGAGGCTGCATACCACACATGTACCAGACTACTATGTTGCTAAATGTATAGGTTCCAAATAACCACCCTTGATCCTCCAGGCCCGAAAAAGGAATGGAAGAGCTCATGTTCTCTCTGCTTAGGGATAACTTTCTCTGGTGCAGCCTAGTGAGGGCCACATGGACAGCATTTGGTTCCAGGTTATCTCATGAATGTCTGGTGCTTTTAAAGTCTATTACACTTGCATGTTCCCTTCCTCCCTTTGATTTAGTGGTGAAGATGTCAATAGTAGTAATAGAGACACTTGTGTGTGTATACACAGAAAGTCAAGATATTTGCCTTCGGAGTACTTTAATTTAGAACAAGTCCTGACATATTTAGATGAGGTACACTGCCCTTCAGAGAACATGTTCATTTCCTATCTGTGGAAGAAACATCCTCAAGGATTCTTACCACCTTTACCTACTACTATCCATTGCTCTTTGTAGTCTCATTTTGAGCTCATAACTGAAAGGAATAAATGTCTTCTTAATGATAAAATACTTTTCTCATTCAAAAATTGTGTTTGTTTACATCTAGGAGAAGTTATTCTTAGGTATCTTTAAGGTCTATTTCAATCCCTTAACATTCTATGAGTCTATGGTTCTATAATTCTATGATATGCTTTGATCCTTTAGAGTCCAAGATATACACATTCCCATGATAGATTATACCCCTGGCAGGGTAAAGTCTCAGACTGCATCTCTGCAGTGTGAATATTTTTCAAGTTTACTCTAAATGAGGGTTTATGCAACATTCTGCTCTCTTTAGCTCATCTGGAGACATTTCTGCAAAATTCTAAACACTCAATGTTTAGCAGTGAATCATAGCTCCAAATGTTCTTATCAGCTGAGAAGTTTCAAAATACTTGTCCTAAACACAGAGTTAGGAGCAATATTAGTCAGGATTTTGATATTAGATGTCTCTGCATCATCCTAGAAGAGCATGACAAGAATTACTTTATTTCCACTGTGTCAATGCATGCCTATTAGAAGATCTGATTTTCTTCATTAGGTGAAACAAATCTCTGGGTGTCTGAATAGTCCTAGTGTGTCTAAGAATTTAAAAACGCTCAACAGGATCTGATACTACATATTCTAAAAATTATTGCTGCATAATTATTATTAAAGTTTGACTCACCCACTGAAAGCAATGTGCATAATGAAAAAGTATTCTCACCTTACACCATAATTTCTATGATCAGAGTCTGCTGCCTGCATCTTTAAAGGTATTCTTTCTTACTCTACTTGTAATGTAAAAACCCCACCATTATTCTAAATTTTGTCTTCTCCCTACCTTAACAATTCTAAAATGTTTTCTCTGCCAAACTCAGATGGCCTGTTCTTACTCATCTTTCATAAATAACTGGACACATTCTGCCTTTAAAGCAGTTTGCATACCTGAATTGATAAACTTAAAAATGTAGCATAATTGAAGATGCTTCATTTAGATTTCTTCTTTCTTTTCTTTCTGTCTTTCTTTCTTTCGTTCTACAATACATTTTGTAGCAGACTACAAAAGTATAAATGGAAACCCATTACTCATACATCTTTGTCTGTGGTTTCTATTTCTGACATACTAATCTTTGTAGTTGAAAAAAAATTGAAACAGCACATCTAGAAATATGTGTCTGGCTTCAGACACTGTATCATCTGACTCAGTTTTCTGTTTTATAAGGCATGTCATGCTCTTGGTCAGAAAAGTGCTCATATCAGTCCAGGCTAACCTCTTTTTTTCATTGGTCAATAACTTGTCAATGACTTACTGTGCACCTGCTAAATGAGTTTCCTTTCAGGTAAGAATGAAGAAGAGTAAAGTTGTCAGATCATCACTTAATTTAAAAGCTGTCTCTGACTGAGGCCAGAAATAACTGGTGAAACAAAGGAAGGAATTGTCCACCCTGAATAGACAAGCAGGTGCAGGACAAGCACAACAAGAGTTCTTTCCAAAGGGAAAACACACAGGTCAGATATGGGAAAGCTAGAACAATTAGTGTGATATATCAATGGGACATATGACAGCTCACTCAGAAGAGACAGCTTTTACCTCCTGTTCTGCCCAACTTGTATTATCTGCACCTCATGCCTAAATTATAGGTTACTTAAGATCAAGATTTCATGCGCATTTTTCTTCACCATTTTGTTCATGAGCAGTGAAATTAGAACAAACAAGATAATAAACTTAGGTTGTTAGACAACTTGAACTGTGCCAATGTGTCTGGTACTAAAAAGATAATTGTCATGGCAAGATACTGAATTTGATCTGATTATTACCTAAATCGGTTAACATTCCTGTTTCAGTGAGTAAGACCCATATAGAGGTGTCCATATTGCCCTCATTGTTATACATCTTGTCAGTTCTTCCATGTCCAGAAGTTAGAAAATATGTGAATACTTGAGGTGCTTCCTAATACTGTATTTTAGTTGAGAATGTGGAAACATTTTAAAACATAAAGTTCCAGTCTATTCAAATATCTTAGAAGCATTAAGGAATCTAATCTCCAAACTAATAGATTGGCATTATTTTTTCATTTCAAAGAGGTATAAGTTCTCTCCCTTCATTTTCTGATCTTTCATGAGGTCTAAAGTCTTAAATTCCCTCAAAGACGAGATTTCTTAGTTCAGATTCCAGGGTCACATTCCCTTTCTTGGCTGTTGGTAACTTTTGTGAAGTAACATATTTTTCAAGATTCCACAACATGCTGCAAGATTTCCATATAAATAACCTCTGGGTTATAAGTTAAAACAATTATCAACAGCAGTGCAAGTTATGTCCTTACTTGATAGTATAAAGCAATGTTTAATAGGTTGCTCTGGTAACCATCCTTCCTCAAGAGCCATTGGTTTGCTTCTTGTTTTACAAAAACCTCCTCAGGTCTCATTTTATACATATTGCAAAAGATGGAGCTATATTCATGAAAACTTTATATCTTCCATAGATGGCAGCTTATTTAACTTCGCAATAACATAACCAGAGGCTTCTTTCTTCCCCAGAGTAGTGCATTACTGGAAGGAAAAAATTATCAGAGCCACTGATATTCTCAGCTTTGGTGTGGAAGGGGGGAAATTCATTTAGGCTATTTTCATTGACATAGAAAAATGATTGGAAGATGAAATAAGAAACATTAAGACAGCTATATTTCTTTCCCATTTGTTTTCTTTTAATTTCTATCAAAATTTTTCAATACAAACAGAAATCTGTTTCATGGAGAAAATAAGACCATTTATTTCAAAGTAAGTAGCAGGTATGTTTATTTATTTTTTATTTATATAAAAGACAGTTTAAATTATTAATCATACTGCGGGGTGTCAGTAGTCGTTTACAATTTTATGTCTTATGTAATGCTGTCACAGACTAGTTAAGAAATAGTGAAAATATAATCAGTTATACAACTTAAAATAAGACAAACCTAAATGTTATTCAATTCAAAATTTCTCAGAAGATATTTTTTAATATTACAAATTTCTTAAAGGAATTACTGCAAAAAATATCTTTTGAAATGAGAATTGTTGCATTTTTCTAAGAGAAATCTGTGTTTTGACCAGCTGTGAATTCAGTTCTCCAAGTCGAATCGAGAAGCACAGCAACAACCCACGAAAGCTGTTGGAAAGTGAAGCAATTCAAATAATATGCAGAACAACTCATCACACTGTGTCATCTCTTCCACCATAGTTACATCAGTCTTGTACCATAACAGAGAAAGGAGTGGGATAGCAGTGGACAGGAATAAAGAGAATTAACGAGATGAATTATCTAGCTGTTAAAAACATGGAGTCCTCATAACTTTCCTAAAGGCTTTCCTTAAAAAAGGGTTTGATCTTACTTACTTCCCTCAAAGGCTTAGAAAAGGAGTAAAACTCAAATAAGAATAGTCATAGAAATAATAGTGCTATTGGTACTCTGTGCTGAAAACCTCCAAAGTGCCCTACAAATATTGACATCACAAGATAATTTCTAAAGGAGAGATGAATGTTATTATTTATTTAAATTCAGGAAATGTAAAGCTCCAATTACCCTTTCCTTACAGGAGAGATGTCCCATCCCTCTGATTATCTTGGTCATCCCCCCTTGGACTTGCTCCAACAGGTCAAAGTCCTTCCTGTGCTGGGGACCCCTGTGCTGGATACAGCACCCCAAGTGGGATCTCTCCAGAGCAGAGAGACAGAATCACCTCCCTGCATCTGCTGGCAACATTGCTTTTGATGCAGCCCAGGATACAATTGACTTCCTGGGATGCAAGTGCACATTGCTGGCTCATGTCCAACCTCTCTTTCACCAACACCCACAAGTCCCTTGTCAGCAGGGCTGCTCTCCACCTGGGCATCCCCCAGCCTGTACTGGTACCGGGGGTTGCCCAGTTATCTACACCCACTGCCTTTTGGGTTATCAAAAGAATTTGAATTTTAATGTCAGGCTGTGTTTTTGCTATAGAAATTGTTTCACCCTGACAGGACATGTCCTGAGATACTTCCACCCATGTGACATGATCACTTGCCACAGAAATCAAAGGGAGACAAAGTAGACTTTGCACGGTAAAGAAAGGAACCTCAGCAGACCATTATAGAAGCTCTGTTGGTCCACATGAGATTCCATGGAGATAATCTCTCAGCTTTCCCTACAACAGAGACATCTCCTCCTGCTGATATGCACTTTAAAATCTACAAGAGAAAAGAGGAGGGTGGGGGTGGGGGAGATTTGAAATAATTAGGGTGTGTCTACATTGAAGGGAAATCTTAGACTTTGTTTGTCAGCTCCACAACTGAAGACTCAGAGAGGTGATAACTGTGCATTTTATATCTATAGGATATCTCATCTGTGAAGGGTGATTATTACTATTTTTTGTGAGCTTTTGAGCTATTAAAATCTTTCTCTGATGTGAAAGAGAAATAATCATCCCCCTTCATTGAAAAGATTTTATTTGTTCTGCAAGAAGCTGTGTCTCCACAAAACCCCACATTTTAAGACTGAATTAGGAAGCACATCAGCTTCAGACAGTCAATTTTTATTTCTGCTTCCTAGCTTTAGGGAAGAATGCTAGTTCTTATCCCTCCCATGGAAGGAGACCAAACTCTCTGGCTGTAGAAGTCCTACTGGACAGGAATGTACTGTCATAGGGAATAGCAACCCACAAGCTTTGTGGAGCACAAACTTTTCCTTTAGCTGAAAGTATGTTATACATTGAATGCTCTCTCACGTTAAAAATATTAACCATTTTTTAAGAGTTTTTTAAAATACATTGGCCCTTCCCCCATGTCTTGAAGACACAAGTTTTCAATTTAAAATCTACATATTAAAGTTAAATGATTCTTGCGATCCTTCTGAAAACTATTTGGTTTTTTTCTGTTTGGTTGGGGTTTTTTGTTTGTTTGTTTGGGGTTTTTTGTTTGGTTGGTTTTTGTTTGCTTGCTTTTTTTATAAAACACATATACTTTCCAAGACTCTGTGTTCTGCTTGCTAGCTGACCTGGGAAAAATCAGTGTGCAGCTCTAACATAACTTCCTGATATCAACTTAAGAACACACTAATTTTCTGTGCTACATGTCTAAGGAGTCTTATGTACATTGATAAAGGTTCTTGGATTTCATCAGCATATGAAGTTCAGCAGTGTTGTTTTCTAATTCTGAAGTACTACTGGCACTGAGTGTTGTATTAGTACATTAACACGCTGAGAATCAGGTTGTCCCTGACTCTAAAGAGACTGCACTTATATGTTTCTAATTTGAAAATGGATTTAAGCTGCAAAATTCAGAGTAGACTTTCTAATCTGTCAAAGAGGAATGTTAACACTATGTCTCACAGAGTGCAAGCAGTGTTTCCTTTGAGTATTTTACTCTTTATACATGAAATAGAATTGTATTAACTTCACTGAATTTAGAGTCTATATTCCTCAACATTTAATTCTAGTGTCTTCACTCTGTAAGTATTGTCTGGATGATTGCATATTTCTATTCTCATTTTAGTCAGCCATTTGCTGTTTAAAACATTTAGCAGATCTAAATGCACTTAGGAGTATGGAATTATGTTTTCAGGATTTTAAGTTTTTGCCACACTGCCCACTGAAAATGTGCTAACTGGACCATGAACTTCATAATCTGGGCCTTCCTATAGGTTATATTTATGGATTTCTCCTGAACTCTGCATATTGCAAAACATTATTGAATTGCAAGAATTTCCATTTGTAATCATTAGAAAACCATAACAAGCTATGGTATTACTGGTAAAACCTCTCCCTGTTTGACACTTACAAAGCAGCAAAATATATAGGATGTATTTACAGGCAACTTCACTGCTACAGAGCCAGTGGGATGTCCCTTGGGAATCCAAGGATGATCCACATGATAGGATGTCTGTCCAGAACCCAGTGTCAATCCAGCTGATGGGTTATCACTCCAGAATCCAATGTCCATCCAACTGATGGGATGTCCCTTATGAATCCAACGTCAATCCAGTAGAGGGGATGTCCCTTGGGAATCCAGTGTTGATCCACCTGATTCAATGTCCCTTGGGAATCGAGCGTCATCCACCTGATGGGATGTCATTTGGGAATCCAGCGTCAATTGACCTGAAGGGATGTCAGTCTTGAATCCAGCATCAATCCAGCTGATGGGGTGCCAGTCGTTAATCCAGCGATGATCCAGCTGATGGGATATCACTCCAGAATCCAGTGTCTATCCAGCTGATGGGATGTCAGTGCGTAGTGTCAATCCAACAGTCCTTTTTCCAATGTTGATCCAGCTGATGGGCATGTTTATCCTGGTTTCTGCATTGATCCAGCTGAGTCAGGCCCAGCTGTTGGCCCTCTGCAGGTTGGGAGTTGGGGTTCCCTTTTCTCCCTGTCTGTCCCCATCATCCTCTTACTGTCCATCCTGTCGCTGTTGTCCTCTTAATGTCCATCTCCATCATCCTGCAGAGAGAGAGAGAGAAAAGAGAGAGAGAGACGAGAGAGATGAGAAAGAGAGAGAAAGAGAGAGAGAAAAAGAGAGAGAAAGAGAGAGAGAGTGATCCCATCCCCTTCTCCCTCCTGGGAGAGCTTCTCCCTTGGCTGGGCTGATCTCTGTGCTCCTTAAATACCCCTCGGGCAGGACGGGGCTCTGGTATGTCACAGGAGTCTCTAGGCACCACCATGTCCCGCATAACAAAGGGCCCCTAAAGGCACGTCTGATGGAAAGGCCCACATCTGGCACAACTGCAGAACTGACTGGACTCAGCATGGGGAGACCTGAGGCTTGTGGACTTGTAGCCCCTGCTGTGCCCTGAGCCCTGGGACACAGTCCCTGGAATTTCACTGCAGGGACTGACAGAATAGTTTCAGGAAGTCCATTCCTAAATTTAGGGTTTACTCTTGGTAAAGCTCATGTTTCAGAATTACAGGAGGAGGGTAGAAAACCCCATACCTTCCTCAAATCTTTGGGAGTAAAAATCCCATTTGTGTCACCTTCCAGGGGAACAAATCCAAAGACCAACAACCCCTTCTGTGTCCCCTTCCTGGGTAACACCCTTTGTGCCCTCCCAAGATAGCAAACCACTTTTCAGAACTCAAACACCTTCCAGGCAGGGGAGGCCAGGCAGGCACAGGCAGGGGCAGGACAAAGGCACCACTGGCTCCTCTCCTGAGACCCAGGGACTCCCCACACCTTCTCCCAACACCCCGGGGACCACCAAACCCCACTGTGGAATTCAAGGTCGATCCACCTGGTGGGACATCCCTTTGAAGGATATTTGCCCATTTAAGGAACTCCAGGTTAGATTGCCTCAACACTGCACTCCCTGATGTAAGCTCCGGAGACTCCCAGTTTCTTCCTTGCTGCAGATAAGAACATGTGTTTGGTCCCATCAGCTGCCCCAAAGTCCCCAAAACCTCCTGGGAAATTCCCTTTGACCCATTTCTAATTCTGAGATCATGTGTCCATATCCCATAAAACTATCATGAAGCTCCAGATGAAGGGGCCTTGAACACTCACCCATGTTCTGCAAAATGGCAATTGCAGTGGGAAGAAGGGATACAATTAATAGCTGAAGGACTCGAGGGAATATCAAAGAGATAAGAACAGGAGAGAGAGATTACATAAGGCTTTTCATAAAGCTGTTACCTTTTCCATATTAGTATGAAATGAACTCACTACTTGCAGAAAGGCTAGGAAAGATACTGAATTTCACCTTTCTAAATGCAGCTTGAAAAGTTAATGACAGTAGAAAGTAAGCCTTAATTATTCTGTATCACAAATTTGAGTCTCTTTGATCTCACTATTCCTTAGGAAAAAAGTAATAAAAGAAAGCAACATCTCCTCTCCAGTCATATGTAAAATCTCAAAGTATATGTTCCATAATGCCTTACCATAGATACTGTATATGCTGTGATATGATGTGGTGGGCCAACCTTGGCGGACTACCAGGTACTCACCAAGCCATTCTCTCACTCCCTCTTCTCAGCAGGACAGGGGAATAAAATAAAAACCAATTGATTTAATTTATTGGCAATTAAAAATGAAGTTGGTTAGGGAGAAAAAAAAACAAAGCTAAAAATACATCTCCAGACCCACTTCCTTCTTCCAACCTCAGTGTCATTCCTGACTCTTCTATCTCTGTCCCTGCAAGTGGCACAGTGAGATGGGGGATGAAGGTTCTGGTCAGTTAATCACACTTTAATGCTTCTTTCTGCCCACACTCTTCCCCTACTCCCATGTGAGTTCCCTCTCACAGGAGACAGTTCTTTATTAATTACTCCAATGTGAGTCCTTCCCACAGACTGCAGTTATTCAAGGACTGATTCTGCGTGGGTCTTTTCCTCTTGATACACTCCTTCAGCAATAGACTACTCCAGCTTGGATTACCCCCAGGATTACAGGTCCTGCCAGAAAATCTTCTCCAGTGTGGATCCCTCTGCATGGG
Source organism: Scytalopus superciliaris (assembly GCA_013400415.1). Taxonomy (NCBI): domain Eukaryota; kingdom Metazoa; phylum Chordata; class Aves; order Passeriformes; family Rhinocryptidae; genus Scytalopus; species Scytalopus superciliaris. Next base: position 360,976 of record VXBX01008002.1, read on the forward strand.
CCACAGTTCCTGCCAGAAGTCTGCTCCAGCATGAGCTCTCCATGGGCTGCAGAGCACACCCACCAGCTCTTTTGTCGTCCACAGTCTCTAGTGTGGATATCTGCTCCCCTGTGGACTTCTCCATGGGCTACGGGGAACTCTCTGCTCCAGCATCTGGACCACCTCCTTCCCCTCTTCTTCACTGATCTGTGTGTCTGTAGGGCTGTTTCCCTCACATAGTCTTACTCTGCTCTAACACTTGCTGCACAAAATTTTTAATTCTCTTTAAATAGGTTATACCAGAGGCACCACCAGAGTTGCTGATGGGCTCAGTTTTGGGCAGCAGCAGGTCTGTTATGGAGCTGGCTTTGTTCAACACAGTGGTAGCTCCAAGTCTTTTCTCACAGAATATACCTCTGCACTACCAGAGCACTGTCACGTGAGCCTAACACAAACTGATAGAAAAAACCAAAACTGTGGCCCATGACAGTGGGAAGGATTCTCAGACCTCTAATGTTAATTCAAAATGCCTGTTTCTCTGTAGATGCTTAAGAAATTCAACAATCTTTTATTGGCTAGACAGATTTAAATATGGCTAATCCATCAATTCATACATTAGACATACATTAGACGAAACATTTTATCTGGGAAGATCATTAAGTGTTAAAAAGGAAAAAGAAAAGGAATATATTAATGAAAAAATGCATTGTATTAGCTGTTATAATGTTTCCACTGCAAGTAATTTAACGAGCAGTGTTCAAGTGAAAGGCATCTCTGCAAGAATTGCAATTGGTCATAAACCAAATATCCTATTGGTCATAAACCAAATACCCATGCTTTTAAAGAAATGCAGTCTTCAGAACTGAAACTAGGGGTTCCTTTTTGATAGCTAAAGATAAAAACAATAATATATTTTGATTACATAATTTATTGCATAATGTGCCCAGTGCACAAGAACCTTCAAAACTCATGCTTCAGTTAATTAATAATGACTAATGAATACATCCACATCCATCCTGATACATCCACAGTTTGCCTTTTCCCATTTGGCTACCTCTAATAGCTAGTAAAATGTACTTTATGCAAGGGAACTAAACTTATTTTGGTTTCAAAAAGAAATTACTACTTAGCAGATTTGCTAATTGGTCAACAAGTGCTCAATACCAATGGCACACTGTGCAATTTTCCTTGCTAACTACTGTGAATACAAAGTGTCTATATTTAGAAATAAAATACCTTTCTGTAAACAGTAAAATACTCAATTCAAGTATATTGAAATTAAATGCACCAAGTTGAAATTTCTTAGCATATGCAAGTTTTGCATACAGAGAGGAACTTCCTATGGCCCAAGTTCAGGTTTTGACAAAATATCAAGTCAGAGCAATAAAGAGAGAATTCAGAGCTCTCTAGTTTTCAAAAGACCTTTTCACTAAAGTGGTGCCACTATAAAGGAGAAATATGCTTTTCTCAGAATCATTGTATTTCTTTTTTGAGTAATTTTTAGTAGTTGCTGCATAATATTTGTGACTTTTCAGAAAACAAGTTAAAAATTGTCAGAGGTTTACAGTCCTTATCATGCTGTGTTCCAAAACACAGAAAAAGAAAATGCTGGGGAAAATAAGTACAGTGTATGAACACAAATGGCCTAGTTGAGAATTAAACACACAAATCTCCATTGTAAGTTCTTTTTAACAGAGTAAGACAAATAATCAACTAGGGATGAGTCAGGAGCAAAGATAACTTGTTTCTCAGTATGTCAAGGAAAATCTTTATAAATCTAAGGTACAGCAGAACAAGAAATAGAAAGGTTTTGAAATCACTGTCTTTGGAGTTGCTTGTGGCAAGACAAGACACACCACCACAGAAATCAATTCCCCAGATATTCAGGATTCACTAAAAAACTAAAAAACTATAAATACTTTTTACCTGAATATTCTGTGACTGTTGAAAAATCTCAGAAGTTAATTGTATGCTGAAAATGGGAGCTATACACACAATTGGACAAATTTGGCTTTCTAATTTTCTCAGTCTTGAAGTAAGTTCTGATTAAGGAAAGCTAAAGTTAATGGCAAACTCCCTTGACCTATTTTGCTCAGTCCTGCACAGATTTCTGCTCAGACAAAACATGCAAAAAGATATTTTCCCCTCAAGATCTGGAAATAAATTGAACTTTAATGAAGATGAAATTACACCTTAATTGAATCTTTTACAAGCTTCATTCTTATTTCCCATTTTACTTACATGAGACAAAAAGAAAAAAAATAGCTCTAAAATGTATTTGGCTGTTATTAGTATTTTGGTTTACTTCAGCTGTGAAAGAGGTGTGAATATTCTGAATAAATATATTAGCTTGTTTCATAACTGCATTACTTCTTTCTGTGCAGGTAAAAGATTCTACTGATTTCAGCACAACTACAGTCGTGCAGACATAGGCTGTGGTCCATTGACTGTGACTACTCATGCAACCAGATGACTTTAAAGCTGTTAATTCATCAGTTACAGATGTGTTAAAGATCTGAATCAACAGGTATGAAGGGTATTTTTAATTCGAGTTTCCATTTCTGACTAAAGTAGAAAAATATTGTGTCAGGACTAATGTTTTCAACACCTAGTTTCTTTCTGCAAAAGAATCATAGAATCAATTGGGTTGGAAAAGACCTCCAAGACCATCGAGTCCAACTCTTGGTCCAAATTCAAGTCTTTTACTAGATCATGGCACTCAGTGCCACATCCAGTCTCAGTTTAAAAACCTCCAGGGACATTGAATCTACCACCTCTCTGGGCAGAGCAATGCCTGATTGCTCTCTCTCTAAAGAATTTTTTTCTAATATCCAACTTAAATTTCCCCTGATAGAGCTTAAGCCCATGCCCCCTTGTCCTATTGCTGACTGCCTGGGGGAAGAGACCAACCCCCACCTGGCTATAACTTCCCTTCAGGTAGTTATAGCGATGAGGTCTCCTCTAAGCCTCCTCTTCCCCAGACTAAACAACCCCAGCTCCCTCAGCCTCCCTTCATAGGACTTGTTCTCCAGTCCCTTCACCAACCTTGTTGCCCTTCTCTGGACCCGCTCCAGCACCTCAATATCTTTCCTGAACTGAGGGGCCCAGAACTGAACACAATACTCAAGATGTGGCTTCACCAACGCAGGGTACAGGGGAAGGATCATTTCCCTGGTCCTGCTGGCCATGCTATTTTTGATACAGGCCAGGATACCACTGGCCTTCTTGGCCACCTGGGCACACTGTTGGCTCATATTGAGCTTCCTATCAACCAGTACCCCCAGGTCCTTTCTGCCTGGTTGCTCTCCAGCCACTCTGTCCCCAGCCTGTGGTGCTGCATGGGGTTGTTGTGGAGCAGGACACAGCACTTGGCCTTATTGAACTTTATCCCATTGGAATCAGCCCATCTATCCAGTCTATCCAGATCCCTCAGCAGAGCCCTCCTGCCTTCCAGCAGTCCTTGACCAATGTGGATTACAAAGCATGAATTAGGAAGGAGCTAGAAAAAAAGGGAGACATCTCAAAACAGACCTTTATGTTCCTCCTCAAGATGTCTGATACATACTGACTAGACAAAGCAACAGGGTAGTTGTGCAGTTTTGGCATCCACATTCATTCCCCTATTCTACAGCTGGAGGTTGATGAGAGGCACAACGAATTCCTAGCTTGTGATTCCCCATCAAGTTATAGGGCCATGACCTGAAGATACTGGAGGTGTGATTGACTGTCTATTTGGATTAAGAAAGTTGTTTTTTTTTTCTATTAGGATGAAAGTGGTAAACCCTTAGTTTTTTCACCTTTGTTCACCTCCATTTCAGCAATATTTAGTCAATTAGGTTTAGAACTAGGTAGGCTCTTTAGTTCTTTGCAATATACACTTTATGCCCACTATGGACAAGGGAGCTAGGTTATACAAATGTAGGAATCCTGAGGTATCAGTGAACACCTTAGAAATTACATGATTAGAGCCTGACAACCCATCATAATACACTTAAATTCTTTTTATGTGAAGAGGTGAAGGAAGAGCAGATCATTCTCGTCTTCTTCAAGTGCCATACAATAATTTAATTAATTAACTCTCTTTGTCTATATTAATTTCCATAAGTGTCTTGAAGTTTGCCCTTTAACTTCTCATTCTTGGAAAGAAGTTATTTACTTCAGCATAAAAGGAATAAATAGAATGTGAGGAACAAACCAGTAGAAGCAAAAGTCACTCATGTGAATGTACCACACTGCCATGCCCTTTTTACCGCAACATGACATGTTCTTAAAGTACCTCCAGGCCATTCCAGTCTCATTTCAGACTACGAAGCATATTACTGCAGATTGCACTTGCAAGTGCACACTCTCCTCAGCTCTTCTGCTTGTCTGCTTCATGCACTACTGCCCTCACCTTGTTGTAGTTTAAAAATAACTCATAGCAGAGGCAACTCTTAATGCATTTTGTCCTGGTTTCAGCAGGGGTGGAGTTAGTTTTCTTACTAGTAGCTGATACAGTGCTGTGTTCTGGCTTTAGTGTGAGAATAATGTTGATAACACACTGGTATTTTGGTTGTTGCTGAGCAGTGCTTACCCTAAGACTTTGTATTTCCCCAAGCTCTGCAGTGAGTGGGTGCACAAGAAGACAGGAGAGAGCATGGCCAGGGCAGGTGATTCTAACTGGCCAAAAGGATGGTCTATGCCATCTAATATCATGCCCAATATACAAACTGCGAGAAGTTGGCTGGGAGGGGCCAATCACTGCTCAGGGTCAGACTGGACATCGAACAGTGAGTGCTCAACAGTTGTACAGTACATCACTTGCCTTTCTTGGGTTTTATTTATATCTATCTTGTAGTAAGTATTTTATATTAAGATAATCTCTAATATTTCCTGTATTAAGAGTCCCTAATGCTGTTTATAGTGTGTTTTCCAACACCTATTTGCCTTTTGATTCTTTTTCATTCCCAAAGGTGTCTCCAATTCTGTTCTTTTGTAAATATTTGGATTGAAAATTTCTACATAAATGTGTATAACTACCAAATATGTTATTTGCCAAGTGACAGAACTGTATATGTTGAATGAGATATATGATCTAAATACAAGACAGGCGAACACAACCCTGAAAGGACATTTAGCTCCTGCTTTTAGCACAGCAGTGACCATAATTTCTCTCAATCAGATACTAATTTTATAGTAAAACCTATTTGAACGGGTTTTAGTACCACATCTCAGAAATTACTTTGCTGTTAAATAAAAAGCTCTTTTGAGGTTTTTATAATGAAGAATCTTTAGTTGTTATAGTGGTTCTGTTGGTAATGTGACGCAAACTTTTTTTCTGACTTGCAATAAAAGAGCATAATGCTAATACCTTAAAAAATAATATTAATATTTCTCTGCTATTTGGCTTATTAACACTTGGTCCATAAATTGCTCTTAGATGTGCAGCTCTTTATAATACAAGTTAGAATAATGATGTTTGAAATAAACATCAGCTCAAGAGCAAAGACTAAAAGACCACATATAAGTGCTGGAAAAATGATTTTTCTCCAAAACCAAAAGAGTATTCTTGCACTTATATGCAAGTAATACAAAAATATAAAAAGATCCTGTCTATTTTTGTGGTAGAGGGTTCCCTTACACACCGTGTTTATATCAAAACTAAGTTAATACTGAAAAGACAACTTCAAGTAGGGAGAATAATGTTACTATGAAGCTATGCATGTGTTCCATCTCTCCTCAGTTCAGAGGTTCATTAGGGAGCATAGAGACCCAGTTAGGCATATCCAGTTATCTAGCATCATGTTTGGCTATTTATAATACTCTACCTGGGCTCCAGATTGCGCACCAAAAAGATGCACGTGTCCTGCAAATTCCATAACTATATCTGTCAGTCCAATCTTGTAGACTTTAGTACCAATGGTGGGTACCCAGGCTCAGGCTGCAGAATCACTTCTTCAGATTTCTGAATAGTAGGGATAGGATTCAACTTAAGAACAGATGTCCTAATTTAGGAGTAGGTAGGAAGTGTAGGAAAGTATCAAGAGATGAGCCAAGCTCTGACTAAATGGACATGCAGTTAAAACAGATAATGTAATCTAGAGAGACATCAGATAATTCTAAAACGGTTACCTATTACTCAAATCGACATTTTAACTATAGGCTTTTAGTAATAAAGTTACTTAGTGTATTCTCTCTGGCCTTGGGTTCACTTGTCCTGATCCTCTGTTACTTCTGTTATACTGGTATCCCACATAAAGCATGGTATCAAAAATATCATTAAGTTCTTCTGCTTAGTGATTAAACTTTTTAAGTTTTTTAAGGTAATTTAACTACATAGATAGCACAAAGATGAGTTATTGCTTCAGCTGAGATACTTTGCAGAGCTCTCCTAATATGCAAGTATGAGAATACTGAAGGAGAGTTCACACAAGCTTTGAGCCTGAATTTACTGTAGGTAGTAATGGCTGTTAATAAACTATCCAAGACATTACTCAGGTACCACAGAAATATTAAATTCACTGCTGTACAGAAAATATTTCTGTATTTATTTCATAAAAACTTCTAGTTGTAGACTATAGTTTCTGTCACACGATGGACCTATTTAAAGATTGTTAACACTAGTGACATTTTCTAATGTTGGTTCCTTTCAGACAACCAAGCCAAAATTTCTGTTAATTAACTACTGGAATGACTATGGATCTCAGTTTTTATCTGTTGAGAAAATGAAACTCACTGTCTTCTCCCTCTAAAGACAAATATAGGAATGTCACAATGCAATTTATTCTATCTTATCTTAAAATAACAGGATAAGTTAAGCTAAGACAAACACAATTCTCTGTGTTTATCTTAAAATTGCAGAAATCAAGATATAATTAATTTATGTAGTACCTGCCACATAATCTATCTCTACTTGGTCTTAAGGTTCCAAAAATTTACATCTAGAAAGAGCATAAATTAATATTGTTTAAAAGGGAACTAAGGGAATGCCCTAAGTTGTAAACTACAAAGGAACTCTTACAGAAGTTAAGGACTAAGTTAAGCAAGTAGGTTTTTATTCTGGATGTTCATACAGGCATTTTTTTCTCCTGTTATGATGGTGAAGATAAATTAACATTTCCTTTAAGAGATTTACTTCAGTTGAGATACAGAATCTGGGTTCAGATATCTGCATAATAAAGATATACCATGAGAAAAAATGAGCTAGATTAAACAAAGGTGAAACGCATTCTAAAAATATTGGGGGCTTTAGTCCTAGCGCCTATATTTTAACTAAGTAATTAAATCAGTAATATTTGTTAGTTTCATATTTGTTTGCCCAGAACAGAGTGCTTTTTCTGGTATTTTGTATAGGTACATACAATAAATCATCAACCACATAAACATATGCCTGGCCATGTGGTCTACATCATTTCAACGGGTTTTGAAGAACTATTCTTTGAAACTCAGCATACATACCTCCTATACACGGATATTTTACAAATTTCACTAATAATACAGATGGAAACAAAATTTTCGCTTTCGCAAAAAGAGCTTTAAAGCTTTGCAGTGATGTTCAGCAAAGTTTATAAAACCTTCAAAAGACAAGGACAGATGCAACTCCTCAGAAAACTCAAAAGATATATCGAAACTCAAAATCTCATAACTCCTAGCAGTTGCTCCTTACAAAGTCTGAAATCTTTATTGCTGGAGACCAAAAGAATAATGAGCTCCAAAAAAATCTAGTCATCGTTTAAGAAACTTAAATCTCCAAAGACAGTCTGGGCAGAGCAAGTAAACTCTGTAGGCTAAATACCCATGATTTAAAGGACTTTAAAGTTTTAGCCACACTTGATTAAAAACTTCCATCAGATATACCATTTAAATAGCCTGAGGTATTTTACTGAAAATCCAGAGCTCTAACACTTTTTTTTTTTTTTTTAAGGAGCTACAAGTGACGAATGGGAACCACAGTTTCACCATCTGAAGTATTCAGTGGCAACACTTTTGTCACCGTGCCTACCAGTCGACTCCTCACTCCCACACTGTTGTGTGACACCTCCCAGTTGTGCCAAAGCACCTACTTTTGAGTTCAGCCTGGAAGATAGACAGAGGCTGATACATTTTTAAAAGAGTTTTTTGATTTCTACCTCTATTTCAAGGAGATTCTTTGCATAATCAGTTGTTTTATCCCACAAATACTGGTGTAAGAATGACTAAGAAGTGTTTCTCTGTAACTGGCAACAAGAAGCCAAGAGCTGACAGGAGGGTGGGAACTCCTTGCACTGGGACTGTCAGAGACATCACTTGTTGAAGACTCATGGTCTGAGACAGTCCAAGTCTATTACTCAACTATTAAGTGGAAAAAAAAAATATAAACTACAGTGAAAGACTAGTTAATTTGCATAATTGCCTTCCCAGAGCTCCAACCACCCTATTTATGTTAGGCACATTTGTTTGCAGTTCTAACTAGAGACACCAATCAGGAACCCAGATTAGAAAAAGCCCTAATAAACCACAAAAAAACCCAAAAACAAAAACAAAAACAAAAACAAAAACAAAAACAAAAACAAAAACAAAAACAAAAACAAAAACAAAAACAAAAACAAAAACAAAAACAAAAACAAAAACAAAAACAAAAACAAAAACAAAAACAAAAACATGGAGAACAGAAAAAAAAGGGTGGTGCAAGATGAATTTGGAGAAAGGGAGTTATAGACCCTGCATTGATGTTATGAAATGTCCTTACCCGAATTATGCTTCTTGTGAAATTATAGATGCATAGTTAGGACAAGCTGCAGATGAAGTATTTTTGTGCTGACTGGTTATACTCTCAGCTACCCATACATGCGGAAGTATATGTGTGTATGGCTTTATTGATTTTATTCTTTCAAGAAAATAATAAATACAGTATTAATCAAATAACAGTCTTTTTTACTAAAAAGCATCAAGTGTATGCTAGGCTCATGGGCAGGGGTCTTTGTCTTCTCTTGTTATTTAAACAAGATATATTTTCAAGCTCAAAATACAGCGTAGCTTTTCTGTTGCCTTTCAGTTAGTTTTCTGTTTTGAATATAGATTTAAAGTAAATTATGAAAGAAAGCAATTTGTATTAATTTTAGAATCAGTTTTTCTTAAGTTTTATACCTGTTAGGCCAACAATATCTAAGCAATTAGAGTTTCCAAGAAAAGTTCTGGCCTTCTAGAATGATTCTCTTATCTTTAAGAAAATTTTTTTATTCCTGCCTGTTAACTGAAAACTTGTAGGAATAGACTCGAATAAATCAGTTTTCCTCTAATAGACAAAAGCAGCTAAATTCTTACTGTTATTAAAATAAGTATCTTTGTTCCATAACAAACTATTATTAGTAACCCAGTTGTTAAAAAAAATAATGTTTAACTTATTATAGAGGTAAAAAACAAAACTGATTTCAGAGCACTTAAAATAGAGAGGGACTAGGAAATCCACTTGGGAAGGAAAAAAATCCCAGGATGTATTTTTGTAAGACCCCAATTCTTGAGCTACAAGCTCACCAGAGGAGTTTTATTTTAAAAATATACAAGATCCCAAAAGTTCACCTGCCAAATCTTCAGAAGAACACTTGAGGTTCTTTTAACACCTTAAGAACAAGTGTACATGGGAGAAAAGCTGCATACATTTTCTCAGGGTGCAGTTTTACTAGTAAACTTTAGGAAATAAACAAGTTGATGAAAGTTTAAAGGGTAACATTCAATCAAAATAAAGCATTTGACAAAGCATTGACTTAGCACATGGTAACCCATACAGCTTAGCAATATCCAACCCATTCAGTCACAAGTTACCCAAAATATTGAGAAAGGAGATTAAGAGAAGAAGTAAAAAAAAAAAAAAAAGCAAGAAGAAAGAAGAAAAATAGCTACCAACCACAGGCCCAGTTACAAAAATCTAGAAGAGGAGGACTTGAACAACATGGAGATCACCCATGGCTACTTTTATTACTCTTCTCCTNGAGAAAGGAGATAAAAAGAAAAAAAAAAAAAAAAAAAAAAAAGCAAGAAGAAAGAAGAAATATAGCTACCAACCACAGGCCCAGTTACAAGAATCTAGAAGAGGAGGACTTGAACAACATGGAGATCACCCATGGCTACTTTTATTACTCTTCTCCTCCCATGGCCACCTCTCCCAGGTGGGACTTCCAGTCCGTCGCCCATTCTGGTTTCAGTTGGTCTGATCCAATAATTAATATAATAATCCAGTGTCTCACAACTTTTAAGATCAAATAAGAGGAAAATAGGAATCTAAATATCTCTATAATTGGTTCTGACTCTGGTTAGGTAATGTTACCTGTAATGATATGCATTATTCTCTGTCATAGCATATTAAGAAGTATGTCGTTAGTGATGGTGATATTGTAAAATTTCAGGATGGTCCACCAGATTGTTCAGAACCTTGAAGACTGGGCAAGCAGTATAGCAGCAATTAATTGTACAAAATATTTGACTTCAAAAGCATTGAAATTAATTGATGTCCTGCAACCACCTCCAGTAGTCCTGGTGATTGGATTAGATGTGCATTGTAAGTCCCTCACAGCTGAAACTATTGCTGTTCTATTCTTTTCTAACCCAACTTGCCCTTCCCTAAAAGGAGTACTTTTTAGAAAAGCAAATTACTCTTTGTGACCAGGACATGGACATGAAAATTTTAAAATTTTAAAATACCCACGCTTGCTACAAGTGCGCTGGTGGCTAAAAAGGCCAATGCAAGACAGGCAGTCTGGTCACAAAAGGCACAGTGGAAAGTCTCCTCAGGCAGGATTGGCAAGGCATGTTTTTTTCTGCATTGTCTTTTTTCTTCAAGACTAATCCTGCATGTGCTCTCAGCATTATAGATGGTGTGCCTCCATGCCTCCCAATTGGAGGCCAGAGTGGACCATTGATGGTGGTTAATATGGCCAAGGCTGAAGTGTTGTTTGAGACAGTCCTTGTATCTCCTCTTTGGGGCTCCTCTCTTGCGGCAGCCGGTGGCAAGCTCACCATAGAGCACAATCTGAGGAAGGTAGTGATTGTCCATCCTGGAGACGTGCCCTGCCCAGCGTTCTCAGCAGCACGGCCTCAATGCTGGTGAGCTCTGTCTTCTCCATGGACACCCCTTGTCACAGGGGAGAAGCTTGCGTGCCCTTATGAGGTTGCGAGCTACGCTGGCGGTGGTTTGTGCCTCCAGTAGGGTCTCCCATGCTAGTCAGGTCTCAACTGAAGGGTCAGACAAAGTGTGTCCAGGGGCAGGATGGGCTCGCCAGCCTCCTGGAAACCATCCTAGGAGAAGGACAACTCTAACTCCAAACCCGGGCAGAACTCTCTGAATGAATGAATAAAGCATATTAACAAATGCAGGAAATAAAAGAACAAATTGCAGCCACCAGTTCAGGAAGATGGGTAGGATCAATTGTAGAGGTAGTCATCGCAAATTAGGCCCTCAGAGCACCTTTCAGTACAGCAGCATTTCAGGAAAACACATGAATCTCATTTCCACTGCTACTAAGCTCAGACTTTCAAGGCAAATATAATTTCCTGGAACACTGAGCTTAGGAAAAGGATCAATAGCCAACCAATATAGATTCACTTCCCAGTAATGATGTTATTAGTACCAATTTGTTGGAAGAAATTTGGAAATATCTTGGAAGGAGTGATTTGGCTAGAAATAGTCAACAATAATTCACAAAAAATTACAATGTCTGGATTTTCTTTTCTCAGCATGTAGGATTTCTCAAAGAAATTACTTTTACAATCAACACAAGATAAAATGTATGGCTGATTTTAATATATATTTTTTTTTTTTTTTTAAATGACATTTCAACTGCCTTTGTGAAGAGGTGTACTGGTTCTGTCAGGGATGGAGTTAATTTTCCTCAAAGAAGCTCATGCAGTCCTGTGTTCTAGATTGGTGACTAAAACCAATGTAAATAAAATGCTCCTGTTTAGCTGTTGCTGAGTGGTACTTGCACACTGTTGAGACTTTCTCTGTTTCTCACTCTCTGCCCCTCTAGTGAATAGAGGGGGATGGTGGGGGGTGTGTGCACAAGAGGTTTGGAGGGTCTATGACCAGGCAGAGAATGCCAAAGAGGCATTCCCTGCCATATAACATCATGCTCATCAGTAAAAAGGGAAAAGAGGAGGCTTTAGGGGGGTTAGTCATCTTTTGCTCAGGAACTGGATGGACACACATAGGAGATGGAGAGTGATTGTCTTTGCATCACTGGTTTGTTTTTCTTTGTCTCTTCTTCCACTTCTCCTTCACTTATTAAACAATTTTTATCTTGACCCACAAGGTTTTTGGCTTTTGCTCTTCTTTTCCTCTTCTCCCATCCCACTGGGGGTGGAGGGGAGTGAGAAAGCAGCTGTGTGGTGTTTGGCTAACCAGGGTTAACCCACAATCAGAGAGTAAGGGGGCAGATATCACTGTAGAGATAAAGGACTAGAAAATAAAGCTCTTGTAATATGTAAGGAGTCACAGGAATTGATATTCCTTAGGCTGGAGAAAGGTATGCCTGAGTCCCAGGGAAGGATTTATGGCTGTAAAATCCATTCATTTATCTTTAGACTTATTTAATTTCCTATATGGATTAAAAAAAACCTAACCAAAACCCAAAACTAATAAAAATAAATTATGAATATGATTCCAATTTTGTTAGTAAAATTATGCCTTCAATACACATATACATCCCCAAAATTATATGTTTGTGTAGAGACTGGGGACATGATTTTTTTTTCCCTTTGTACTGTAGTAGCAGAATATTTTAGGTATTTGAAAAAACCATGAAAAGTACATACATCATCAGTAGTATAAAGCATTTAGCTTTGGATTGTGCTAATTACAAGGTATTATTACACATTCTGCCTGGTTAACATATCTTCATTTTCAATCTAATCCACTTCAGGGGAAAAAATAGTATATCTAAACATTTCTGATTAAGCATTCAGAGAAGAATCAACAAGTTTTTTCAGAGTTTAGTGTTATTTCTTTTTAAAGATGAATATATTTAGTAGCATACTAAAGAACAATGCCCTAACTACTAAAAAAGGTTAAGTACTTGCATAATGTTTCCATCCCTTCATTTTCTGAAAGAACTATAATAATAATAATTACACTTGATAATAGAATTTAGTGGCTGCCTAACTGTGTTTTGATTTCTCAGGATTAGCAGTTGGTGATGTAGTTGTTATTCCTTCTGATTGCAAGAGGCACAGCATTTAACCAGTTGGTTCTTATTCAGCATTTCACAGACTGCATCCTTTTTGATACTGATTTCCAAGTAATGAAATAACCTGTATTTAGATTTTTTCAGGGGATGATTCTTTGGTATTTTTAGTTGGAAGTTAAATGTACACATTCCAGGTACTAAATGAATAATGCTTCTAATACGCATAAAGTTATTGGATTTTTTTAAGCTAGAATTTAAAGTCCTAGTTAGTTTTAATTGTGTTAGAATGGAGAATATGAAGTAGACTTGTATATCTGCATTTCTTTTAGTTGGAAAATTCACCCTTCCAACATACACAGCATGGAATAGCAGATCAAGTATAAGATTCATAAAATGGAATATCTGAATAGTGATTAGGTGCTGAATCAATACTTATGTCAAACAAATCTACTAACTTGCTTTATCTATTGGACTGTGTAGTGCCTGTCTTTTGACATTTATCAAAGTATGACTGAGAAAGGAAAAATGGGCAGTATTAAGGTTTCCAGCTTTCCTCTGAGTTTTCTTTTCCATAGTGTAAGTTAAAGCCCGATCCTGCTCTTCCTTGGTAACAAAATAACATTGCCTTTCAGCCCTACAACAGTCAGGGACAAATTCCCACTGATCTATGGGGCTAGGATTTCACCAGTAGGACTGAACACAAAATAGACACTAATAAGTTTTATTCAGCTTATCCAACATTAATCATAGAACCACATAATCAACTGGGTTGAAAAAGACCTCTGAGATAATCGAGTCCATTAATATGTAGTGTTTCAAACATCATAAGATTGTGGAAATTTTGGCTAGAAAGGATCTCTGAATATGACTATCCCAACGTTCTGATTGAAACAGGACTATTGTCAAGAGTAAATTGACTCATTCAGCATGGCTTGGTCTTAATCAAATCTTAATGGTTTACAAGGATGGAGGTTTCATAGGTAGTTTGAGTAAGACATTCCAGTGCTGCGCAGTGAATTTTCTTTCCTGATATTCACTCAACATTCCCAAGGTGCAATCTGCGGCCATTTCTCCTTATATTAGTAACCCTTGCACTAATCAGAGAGGTTTAGCTCCGTAACTTTGCCATTGCCCTTCAGATAGCTGAAGGCCTGTGTTAGACCACAGTTAAGCCTCCCCTCTGCTAGACTAAAAAAGCCAAGCTTCCTTGGCCTCCCCTCCTAGCTGATGCCAGCTATACTGTTAACACCCAAATAACTTCCTCTGGGCAATCTCTGATTTATCCACATCTTTCTTGAACAGAACTCAAAACTGAACACACTCTACTGGTGTAACCTCACAGGTGCCCAATAAAGGGAGAATCAACTTCTCTTGATCTAGCGACCATTATCTTTTTATAGGAAAGCATGTGGTTTGCACTTATGTCAGTCAGAACAGAGATATCTATAGGGTAGGCATCCACATCTAAACCCGTGTTATCTTCTTCTTTTTTATAATACATGGTAAAATGAGTTTCTTAAGGTTCTATCCATTATCCTTGCTGTATTGCTATCCCTTACAATGAGGAATGTCTATTTCTATGCTTTGATAATGAAGGGTATCACCCTGCGGTGATACCTAATCCATTGTTAGATAACCTGAGGTTTCTAAATCATCTTCACAGGCCTGCACAGGACATGTCAGATGTCTCTATATCATAGAATCAATGCTAAAATACTGATCCTGGAACAGATACAATGCAAGACATTCTGGATCTTCTGGAGATACATATCCTATACACAAGCTGTATGTGATCAATATGCAATGATCCTCTCTGGTAGATAGGTATGCTAAAGTTCTAGCTGTATTTAGGTTAGAGTAAACACATTCTACATGTATAAATTCCCGGTATTATTCTTATCTTTGTTTCCATCCTACTGGATTGCAGTAAAGCAAATTTGAACTGCAACACTCTATTTACACTTCAGTGGTGGGCTGGTTGCATTTTATTTCCCTTATGGCACTTCAAATAGTATAAGGCAGAAAGAGCAATAAAGAAAAAGCTTTTTGTTCTCAGGGATAAAAGTCAAAAGACTCCTGTATTAGTAATAATAAACATGAACAGGGGCAGATGGAGCCTTCATACTCTGCTTTTCTATTATATCTCCATGAATAAGTAGTTATGGCTTTGAAGTACTGAAATTTCTAAAATCATTATGTCTACCAATTTTTTGATTCCTTTTTATTTGCAGACTATTACTAATGTTGGTTGATACTGGTGGTTACTAAGGTCCACTTAGAATATAATGTAGGATGTGAGAATTATTTTTGCTGTTATTCCTTATTGCTGTGTATTTTAGGACATGACACTTTCTAAGAGTATGGGAGCAACTAAAGCTATATGCACTGAGATAAAGAGTTTCACAGTAACTTATAATGGATCAAAACTAGGAAAACTCTTCTTCTGCAACTATACAAACAGCTCTGTGTTGTGTAATGATTTCAGGAAGAATATGTTCTAATACTAGGGGTTTGTTTAATGGGCATCTTTATTTTTTGTTGATGGTGAGTTTATCCTTTGCAAAGGGCAAGTACAAGGTCTATGGACATTTAGGTCCCATTTGAGTGCTCAGAGGAGAACCGAATGGGATGTTAATGGTCTTGTTATGGACTCAAGGTAAATTCTACACTGATTAAATAGGCCATAGTATCTCAGTGAGAGACAATGGTTAACAGCAGTAAGGGCAGAAGAAAAGCTGTTCAAATGATAATGTCTTTATAAAGTGCCCTCTCTGCTACTCCAAAAGTGTAAAATTAAGCCTGATGAATTTAGGACCTTGATTACAGCTTCCACCATGAAGAACTTGCAGAAATACAGGCTGCTATCAGGTAAACTGGTGTTTAAGTGCTATCACCTTATTTCACAGAGTACACATATTTACTGTAATTCTTTTCAAACCTCTCTGCTGCTCTGTGTTTGCATATGCTGTTGCTTTCTTTGTCATCTATTAATCCACTTGAGAGGCTACTTTCTGTGTTGCCTCCCACAAAGCCTGAGTGTCACACTCCTGAGAATTAACACTAAAGCTCTAATTCCTAGCATTATGAGTGCAATTTTGAAATAAAGGTAAAAATCTTGTTTTAAGAAAATATAAACCAAAATAACCTTCTAGACAAACAAAACTGTCCTCATTTGTTGGTTCTTTTGTATTCAAAACATTTTCAGAATTAGAGCAATTCTGTTACAAAATAACTGAAAGATATATATCACAAATGTATAACACAAAGTCAGAGCACATTCATACTTTATCGCATAAATTTTCTACAGTTCATTGATCACTTTTTCAAATATCCAAAAGAGATTTATCAATGGATAGTCCAAATGCTTTCTTTTAAAAACCTATCTAGTAAATATAATTTTTATTTCTTTAATTATAAATTGATTATCTGTGTTGCATAGCTGAATGGCATGATGTTCATAGACAGTCCTTTTCATATTGAAGTAATAAGATTGTTCTCAAGAAAATGGGCAAAAAGAAACTATAAGGACACATTTCTATGGTATTTGTAAATCAGAAGACCTGTGTGTGCTCAGCTTTTTCATTTCTTTTTCATATTCTTTGTTTAAAGCAATGTGTATCAAATTTTTATTTTCGTAATAAGTTATCACAGTTTTCTGCTCAAGAATTGGTATTATTCTGTGATTTTAATTAGTTTACCCACTGGGAAAATTAAATGCTTCAATGTGTACAGAGAGAAGTAAAGAATGAAAATGGATTTCCATAGAGATTTCCTAGTAAAAAGTTTACATTTATGTTATGTAGGCTTTGTGGTTAGTTTTTAATTCTTGCAGTATTTAATTTATAGTAATATTTATTTAGTGCATGTTTTCTTGAAACTGATAACAGTGGTATTCTAATGTTCAGAAAATAGTTGGCAGCATTATCAGTAAATGCAGTTTGTTCATCTTTCCATGTATCTGTACACAGTGCCTGCTTATATTGCTACAGTACTTATGACATGTAAACAGACATTGATAAAGCCATCAGTGTAAATATGAATAGCTTATCCAGTTTGAACACTAGTCTCTGGCATGTAAGCTACTATCCTAGGAAACTAGTGTCTGTGTTTAGCGCCATTTTAGTGTAAGCCATCATTCATGGACAACTATTCTTATATCTTTTCTATCTGTTTCTATGATCTCTGTTCCATGAAACAAATGAAATTTTCACAGTGCTTTTTCTGTATTACTTCACACCTCTGTTCTCTGCTATCATTTTCTTGATCCTCTCTGTTAACCAAACCCTGCTTCTGATGCCCATTGACACCCTACATTTCTTCCTTCTGTACTCATTCCCACTTGGTAAGGTTTTTCCACTTTCTCACATTATTATATCCTCTTTGCTGGTCAGCAGTAAGAAGCTCTTATGGTAAGCTTAGTTGTTATTATACATTCAGTTACTAACTTCCTAAATATCTCCAAGAGTGGTAACATCCTCATGTCTTTTCTCTCCATTTAGTTTATAATACCTATCTGACCCTCTGCCATATTTTCTGTTCTCAAACTAACCATATATAAGAAAAATTTCTATCATCATCATCTCATTTTTGCACCTTAACATTTTTGCGTTTCCTACATTGAACCTCTCATGTCTATGTCATGTCGATGCTCTGGAGAACATCAGATGTTCTCCAGAATGTTCTGTATTATAGGTTCACGTACAACCATTCTAGCATAACCAAAGGACCCCCACTTCATTTTTTAATCTGAGTTTTCATGGCATAGCAAAATGATCCAGAAACATATTACTGAGGAAAGGTATCCTCCACTTCTGGTTACAGGGTGACATTTCTTGTGTTGCTTGTGGTCAGACACCTCTGTCACCTCAGTAAGTTACATCAGACTGTCAGAATCAGCTGCTGCTCCTTGCTGCTACCAGGGCACTGAACATATTCAGGAGCTGCAGATCTGCAGGTGGAACCAGAGCTGTCTTCCTGGTGCCAGAAGTCATGAGCTTCCAGCCCTTACTCTCATTTTCCAACTGACTGGACAAAGGTCTTGCCTGTTACTCCTTTGGTACAGGTGTGAGGCTCAAAGCCTTGTACCCTCACAATATCAGAAAAGCTAAGGTCACTCTCTTTTTAGCCATCTCTGACATCATGCAGCCTCTTGACCTCCACCTGCTACTCCTTTCCCTGATGACACAGAGGCTTCCTCAGTTTACAATTCCCGTGAACAAGTAAACTCTGTGACTCAGCAAGAGGCACCAAACACCCAATTGTCTCGAGGTGCAGAGCTGCCTCCTTCCTTGGAACCTCAGTCTGCCATGTCAGGAGTAGTTGCTGTTGCCTGTGGTGTAACCACCACTGCAGATTCTGTGTGTGCTGCCCTCAGCAGCTGGTCTCACTCTGTGTGCCCTTCTACCCAGCTACTGCCTCCATTGGCTGTGCTCTCAGCTGGACACCACTAGGCACAAATTGAAGTGTTGTTTGACTCCTTCTAATCATCTGAAAGAAAGCTATTTGACCAGGAATAGCTGTCAAGGTTTAAACTCAAATTGTCTGTCTCACCAAACACACCTCTCAGACGGGCAAGGGAGGAAGAACGGAGTTGCAGGCTTTGACTCAACCCTAGAAAGGATGAGTGCTCTGAGCATTAACACTATGTGCAAAAGGAGGAAGAATTATTGCTTCCTCCAGGCAAACTTGAGGATGTACTCTCCTACTCATGCACATGTTTTCATTCCCAGGTTTCCAACAGAAGTGACTCATAACTTCAGAGGAAGTTTCAAGGACACAAACTTCTAGTCCATGTAAATTCTGAACTGAAATTCTGGGCAAGATACTGAAGCCTGAGAGCTAAGTAGTGCCTGTTTTATTTTAAACTCAGAGGTACTTGTTTTCCCTGAAAATATCCCACTGGGTTTTACAGAAGCATCAAAAACATCCTAATATAACTAACCCCACAGACAGCACCGTACCCCACTGATAGAGCTGCTTCACTAGTGAGGAATGTGACAATTTGCAAAGATTTTGACTCATGTGAATAAGACTCAACAGCTAGCATCAGTTGGCTCATTGCTTTTCATAAAATTATTTCTCACAGACTAACTAAATAAATGAATAAGGGTTGGGTTTTTTTATTAAGCCTATCATTCAACCAATATTATTATTATCTAAATAACAGGAATATTAAAAAGTTAAATTTGTGTTGCTTAGAGATATTTTTTTTAAAGAGAAAAAGTAACCAAAGAAGCCTTACTTATTGGCACGTTCAGGAATTCATTGAATTTGTGCTTCATTATGCAAATTCCTTATTTAATAGTAAAACAAAGATAGAAAAGTCAATAGAATTTAGAATTTAAATAATGAAAACTTAGGTAAATGATAATGGTTAACAGATGAACATTGACATATATTTTTACTCCCAGATTTTATAGTAAAACTTATAATTTTCTTTGTATATAGTTCAATGAAGTTATTAATGAATGCTATCAATACTCTTCTATTACACAAGTTGGAAACATAGAGATATTATACACTTTTGCCAAAGGTAATAATGTCTATTTAAAATTAATAGGGCCAGGATGAGAACTCATTTATTATTTAGCAATTGGTGGTGCTCATATGCTCATTTAGACACTACTATATGGTTTCTGTTTATTCATTAGCAGAAAGCTGTCAGAATGTTTTTTGAAAAATACCTTTGTTATTCTTTTGTCATTGTAAAATGTAGGTACAAATGTATCTGGACAGTTGCAGAATTAAATTTGTTTGACAATATCTTAATCAAAAAGCTTTCTGGGATCCAAGATATACAGGAGAGGCAGAATTACACTGGAGTGGGAAATTTCCAGGTGTTTATAACCTTCACCTGAGAAAGCAGAGACACCAGCTTGGTTTCTAGCTTTGGTGGGGGAATGCAGACTATGGCTGTAAGAACAGATACAATATCTTTTCCACTAGCCTTCTCCCTCAAGAAATAAATTAGAAAGAGCCAAATCACCTGCCAGAGAGACAAGAGACTACATATTGCATGACAGTTCTCTTCAGCCACTGGATTATGACTGTTTTGGGTGAGATTCATTCTCTTTGGACTTTCTTGTCTATTTTTTTCCAAACAAAAGATGAAAAGAAATCAAAATCTCATCTCAGTAAATTATTTAACTCAGATCAGTATAGAATATTTCACAACTGTTCTTATGCCTGCAAAAGGCAATTAACTTAATTGGAAAGTCTGAATCTAATGTAAGTGAGAACTGTCACACCAACATTTCAGCTTCCTGACATTTGGGCAAATAATTTGCAACAATAATATTTTTATTAATTGATTGAGATTCACTACTGATGGGCCACAAAGATTGGTTAACAGGAGAGGTACTGCTTTGTGGGAGAGAATGGCAGCCCATGGCAGGAGGACCCAGCAACAATGTCTGGAGAGGCTCCTACCATGCTATTTAATGCTGAGTTGAGAAGGTCTCTGGTTGACCACACTGCAATGCATGGGCTGAAATGGATGAAGAGTAGAAGTAAAGCATAAAGTCACTCCCTGCAGAGTCAGGAAAAAATGTACTTATTATCACTATGAAGACACCTGTTAGGGAGTCAGTTGGATATAGTCCACCAAGAAAGGGGGGATAACATGAGCTTGGCTGGGGAAGAACAATCTGGGGACTGGAATTACAAAACTACAACTCGTTTTAATCAGAGAACCGTGTTGGGATAGTGCCTATAACAAAGACCTGAGGAGCACTGAGAAAGATAAAGGTATTGAAGTGTCCTAGAAGGTGAATATGGGTATGCCATTTTTGATGTTCAAGAGTATTTGTTGTATGTTTTAATCTCCAGTTCCTCAAAGTATGCCTGAAGCACTTTTTATCAGTAATGGGATTTAAATGGCTTTATTTCAATTTTCTAATTTCTTGGTGTCTTTGTTGTGACTTTCAGACTTTGCAAGAGTTAAGCATTTGTTATTTCCTCATGGTCTGTGGTAATATTGTTTACTTGACAAGTCAGTAGTGTTAATACTAAAGGGATTTTATTTTAAATTTACATTTCAAATCTCTTTCTGACTGAGCTACCTGATGATGTAAGGCATACAGTCTCTCCAGAACCTGTTCAACTACTGTTCAGAAACCCCACATAGGTAGAAGAAACGGTTATGATGTCCTGGTAGGTATGTTATACTATTGCTGTTTGCAGAAGATTCTTATAAACTGAAAGGCTGGAGAACTGTTGTTTAAGGCAAAAAGAGCTGCAGCAGGTGGGAAAACTGGGGAATTTCTTCAGGGAGTTTGCAGTCAGTTGTAGCATTATCCCATGAATGAGTTAGGAAAATTAGTCATTTAAAAAAAATAAAAATGTTTTGTACCTTTTTTTATCCCCCCAAGGCTAGGTTTCCTAATTTTTGCTAAGTGAAAGTTGAAATTAAAAAGAAAATCTGATATTCATTGCTAGAGTAAAGATTGAAAACTAAGACATCAGTGAAGATATATCTGATATAAAGACATTTTTCAAAGGGTATAGTGTTAGAAAATTGGTGACTAACAGAAAACACAGTGGTTTTATGAGTGAAGGTAACTCACGTGTTTGCTATCAGGGCACAACTTGAAGTAGTCCAGCCTCCATTTAATTCCTGTGTGCTGCTAATCTGGCATCTAGACCCAAATCAGAGCTCTCCCGGGTTATGCTTCTTCCAAATGTTTTCCACAAAATGACTGTCTGTCTTATGACATAAGCATGCTTGTTGAATGATTGCAGGCTGAATGGAAAAATTATTTCTTTTCTGTTGCTTTTTACTCACACTGGCAGGAGTTTTATTAATATTGAGTTTTCTAAAAGTGGAGGAGAATTTGAATCCTCAACCATGTTCTTGAAAATCAAAGACCTCCTTCACTTTTTTTAGGTCAAAATTAAATACTATTTCTTTATCTCTCCTTGATTTCCACTAAGAGCTGGTTGAGAGTGAAACAGAATTCAAAGAGAAGATTTGTGGGAAAATGTTTAGGATTTCCAGTTAGTTCCTGTAAACTGTTTAACAGAAAATAATTTGAAAACATATTTTCCTGTTACTCATGTTGTCTTTTATTCATGTTTCCAATTATGTTGTAACTGTTGTTTTGTTTCACTTTTTAATGTCTCACATATTAAAATTAGTAAAAATATTTTGGATTATTTCACATCAACATCTGGGAAATTGCTGAAGTTTCATTAAAAAACCGCTTCCCCTACTTTGTGTCCAATTTAATTAACCTCTGTAGCCACAATGCGTTTACTTGTGCTTTTCTGTGCCTTACTCTTCCTTTCTTACAGGAGGGAACTATTATAGCCTTCTCATACTTTGCGTACTCACTCTCCTACAAGTTGGAACTGGCAAGTATTCCTAGGATTTACTTTATATACTTAACTTCCTTCAACACAGCTTCCTTTTTACTATGATTCTATGATTCTAATACTGTGCTTTTTCCCAAGTGCGGACTATAAATATTTGAGTGATTGTAAGCATATAATCAGTGTTCAGTAAATAAATCTTATGAATCAGTTTTCTTAGTAATAAAAACCCTGCTATCTTCCTGTCTTTAAATATGCTTGCATTATTGTTATTATCTCTCTATTTAGAGACAGTCAGTTCCATAGTCCTTAAAAAATGTAAGATGGTGAGGATCTGTTTGCCTCACCTGCAGGTTTTTTAATTAGCATGTGAACATCTGCTGCTCTGTAATTATTTGAGGTAAAGAAAGTGGAATATGTATGTGTAATTCCATTCTACCTTTATGAGTTTTTTGGGTTTTTTTAAAGCTACTTATGTGTTTTTCAGTCAGGATTTTTACCATTTAAAATAGATGTTCATTGCTTTTACAAACTGCAGTTCAAAGGCTCCCAAGTTTTGCTGCATATGCTTTTTGTATTTGAATATTTTCTAGATACTTCTGTTTGATGATTTAGGATAAAAGGTACAGCTGAATCACCCTTCAACTTAATGATGGGAACAAATCAAACCATACTCAGAGACGAATGTAATGCTCAGATCTTTTCTAAAGTGTTGATACAGAACTTTGTGGAGGAATCAGAATCTAATCTCAGGTTAATATTGTGATGTAAAGACCATGGGGTTTTTTTATTGAAGTCTCACTCAATATAAAATTAATCTTCATGAATGCACTGCAAAGAGAGAGATTTTTGTTCATAACGTGTTATCAGTCAGAAAAGTTTGTGTACCTCTCAATGCAGGTTTACAACTCTTCTAACTTAATATTGACTTTATACTTTGAAACTTCTATTTTTGGAGAGGGAAATAGCATTGTATTTTTCTAGTACAGACAATTGCTCTGGCTTGTTGGTGTTGAAATTTCAATTTGTACCTCCACAGTGGTGATAAATAGAGAACAGAAACCCAAGAGAATTGCTGACTCTGGCAAAGTAAATTCCTCTTGCAGTCTTGATATACTTTTCCAGTGACTTTAGAGAAAATGAAAGAAAAATCAACAAAAATGTAAGTTAACAATACCTATGCCTTTTTTTTTTTTTTTTTAATCAGTGTTAAGAAATTAACAAGGTCCTACTAAAGACCTAGTTATTTGTGGTACCTCTGCTGCCAATGGACATTTCCTTTTTGAAGATGCAAGAAGAATGGCTTAAATGCCAAAATGATACACTGTAGTCTTTATATGGTTATTCAGTTTCGCACATGGTAAAACTGTCTTTCTTGAATCAGAAAGAGAACTCTGGTAGAAGAATGACCCTAAAACATAATGCTTTTTTTCTTTTTTTTTAAGCTTTCTTAATGACAAATGAGTGATAGGAGAGGAATGCCTGGAAGTATGATATGTTAAAAAAGTGCCTGCAATGAGCAGTTAACCATGTTTATAGAAAGAAATTAATTTTGGGACTAGAAAAGTAGATTGTCCACATGAATTCTTAAAAGTGAATAAATTCACCTGTCTTAAAGAGCACTGAAGTTTGTGTTTCAGGGATCCATGAGGAACAAGACCAGTTCTGTTTTACTTGCAGTAAGGTGGTGGCTCAGGCTAACAAAAGGACAAAGAAGTTCCTGATGGGTTCCTGGAAAACCCCATCACCTGGGGGAGATGATTTCCAGAAACTGATAAAGGGATTAAAAGAAGACCAGCAGATGGGAAGACAATCCTTTGGCTTATGTTACCTGTCTGTCACTCCAAAAGGATTAGTTTATTGACTATAACCACCCAGACTGCCTAAGAAAAAAAAGGTATAAAAAGAGATTCAACATAAGCAAAACTGAGAAGTTCCATCAAGCTCTGCAGAGGTTGCTGCTGATGGATTGTCTTTTCTCCTTCCACTTGCATGGGTTACCCCAGGAGTTAGAATTGCCTTTATATATATATGGGTATTTTAATATGTGTACTTAAGTTACATTGTTAGGTTACTTTGGTTTAGTGTGTGTGTGTATATGTTTTGAGTATTTTGTTGTGCTTTTAGATGGTGTGCTTTTATTGTTAGTTTAAGTGTAAATTAGGTGGTTAACCACTATCACTGACGACCTGAATCTTTTCATTGTCACAAATCTATACTAATAAACATGTTATTATGTGAGCTCCTAGAGTTAGTCCATCTTTCTGGTGCTGGCAGTCCTGTTGACAATGTAATAACTCATAAGAGAAGGCTTGCTGAGGAGTTTTCTCTATCATTATTAGTGCAGTCTCTGTAAAAGATATCAAATGTCTTGTCTTCACAGTGAATCTGTTAAGTGAAGGGTCTCCTGAGAGATGCTAACAGACTGTTTTGGGACATTAAAAAAGGCTTTGATACCTGGGGGGGGACCTTAATAGAGAAAAATAAAGTAATACAGATTGGGCAGA
Source organism: Scytalopus superciliaris (assembly GCA_013400415.1). Taxonomy (NCBI): domain Eukaryota; kingdom Metazoa; phylum Chordata; class Aves; order Passeriformes; family Rhinocryptidae; genus Scytalopus; species Scytalopus superciliaris. The sequence goes on from VXBX01008002.1 coordinate 385,907, forward strand.
AAATCTTCTTTTTCTGCCCTTTTCACGTGACACAAAGGCAGGAATGGAAGAAGGAGGAAAACGCTTGAAAAACTTTTAATGAAGCCAGAAAAGAAACTTAAGGTCAAAGAGGAAATTCACACTTAAAATATACCACAAACACTATCATCAAGACACTAATTTATTTTTGCCCTCTTCTACTACTGGAAGAAGAGCAGGACCACCAACGGTGTTGAATCTATTACATAGCTGCAGTATTTGCTATGTTTTTCTGTTATTAGGGATTATGCCGTCCATTAGGAATACCGGAAATCAGATTATGAGAACACAATATTTCTGGGAATGGCTGCAAAAAAAGTGGGCAGGCATTGACAGGGTTGGAGAATTTGTAAACTCATATTATGTTCCAGAATGAACAGCATCATGATTCATGATAATTTTATATAATGGCCTGCAAAGTCGATTTTTCAGTGTCTGTTCTGAACTCTGCATCCCAAACTATTTACCAGCATTTCTTTTCCTTCCTGTTTAAATATACACATTCTCTATCCTGTCACACCCCCGCAGAAATTCTCCCATGGAGAAGTAATGACAGAATGACCTTTCCTTATGCATAGGTAATTTTTCCTTCCTGGCTTCTATTTGGTTATTACTGTGACCTGTCCCATGCTGTTATAAAGACAAGACTTCTAAATCATAGTTTTCTTCTCAAAATGGTTGGGGTTTCTGATCACTTTTATTACTCTCTTTTTCTCTCTCATTTAGTACAGAGCAAGCCTGCTACACTGGACTCTCCAAAGGTATAGCTGGAGTTCTTAGCAGATAAATTGGGAGGGCAAAGATATATTTGTATACATATATACCCATACACATAAATACACTTTAGTATTTCTTGTAACTAAATCTACCAAACTCTGCATGGCTCCTGACCCACAGATTATCATCTCCAAAAGGCTTTGATTTAGATTATTTACTAATATCACAAGACTTACACCTCTCTGAAGCTCAATGCCAAATCTGTCATTGATATCAATAGGACTCAAGGGCAGGCATGATTTTTTAAAACAGGTATCTTTTATTTACAAGGTTTTTTGTTTCTGTTGCTGCATTTGATGAAGGGCTGTAGTTTATGTACAGTTTTTATAGCTCTCACTTAAGGGCACTGACATGGTGGTTAGTCTTCATCTCTGAATTGATGGACCACAGTCACTGTTCATGAATGGTTCTAGCATTGTTTTTATGGGAAAATAGAAGTGACATTGTTGGTGTGGAATCATTATTGAGCTTAAAACAAAAGACTGTATTTCATCAAATGTCACCTAGAAACTTGTTCAGATTTACAAGTTCCAAATGCAAATGGCAAATAAATCCAAATCAGTAGTTTCAAATTTAATCTTTTTGTCTGATTCCATAATGTTTGTGGTATTGACAACCCAGCTGGAAAGAAGACTGAGGGGAGACCTCATTGCACTCTATAACTTTCTCATGAAGGGAAGAGGAGGGGCAGACACTGATCTCTTCTCTGTGGTGACCAGTGACAAGACACAAGGGAATGGTGTGAAGTTGTGTCAGGGCAGGTTTAAGTTGGATATTAGAAAAAGGTTCTTCACCCAGAGGGTCGTTGCGCACTGGAACAGGCTCCCTGGGGAAGTTGTCACAGCACCAAGCCTGACAGAGTTCAAGAAGTGTTTGAACAATGCTCTCAGGCACGTGGTGTGACTCTTGGGGATGGTCCTGTGCAGCGCTGGGAGTTGGACTCAATGATCCTTGTGGGTGCCTTCCAACTTGGCATATTCTGTGATTCTGCGAAGGAAATAAGTGGCATGTTCTATCCTAAAGCTGTTGCCTAAAATTTTTTTCCCTCCTTTTTCTTTTTCTTTTTTCTTTTTTCTTTTTCTTTTTCTTTTTCTTTTTCTTTTCTTTTTCTTTTTCTTTTTCTTTTTCTTTTTCTTTTTCTTTTTCTTTTTCTTTTTCTTTTTTTTTTTTTCTTTTTCTTTTTCTTTTTTTATTTTTCAGTACCCATACTATGACTCTGCTGAACACAATATAAAGTTTTCTATTTACATTCATTGTGTAATGAGCTAGCCTGTTGTTTTGGAATGTTTAGAGATGCAGACAGAATGTGAGCTAGTAAGACAGTGAGATTCACCTACTGTTTCACACTGGCTCCTCTTTGGATAATAAAGAATAACCTAGACATAGATTTAATGTGCAAGCAAGTATAGATGTCTGAATTTAGTCCTTTCTAAATTCTTAGAGAGTTTAGGGTAGAACTCAGTCCCTGAGTAGGCAGAAACAAATTCTGCTGCATGGGGGTGGCACTTGGCTTAGAAGTTGATACTCAAGGCAAGTAAGCTGCTGATTTAGGCACCTCAAGCCTGAGGGCGTTGTTGAAGGGCCCTTTCTAGATCCCTTTCCTGAACCCAGAAATTAATTTTTACCTAAATCTCATTTTCAGTGTGAAAGTATATAGTACTACACTTGTTGAAATTCTTATCCTACTTTATCTTAATATCATAATAAATGCCCTGTATACTGGAAATCATCCCTATGGACTTGTCGCTGCTGCTGTAAATTGGAGACTAAATTTTACTGACATGGGTAGAACTGTTGTCACTTATACCTGTTATAAGGCAGTGTAGATGTACATAAATTGCTGATTTCCATCAGAGAAACTTCTATCATGCTGAATTTATTTAGAGTTTAGTGAGTTCTGTTGAATTAGTAACTGTAACAAGGTAATTGCTGTGATTTGTGTGATATGTAGAAGCTTACAGTATACTTAACACCAATTAAAATGCAATGCAATCCCAGATTTTTTTTTGCAAATGCACAAGAGATGCATAATTTTTGTTTGTTTGTTTTGTTAAGAAAACAAAGTATTTATCACTGGTTCTGGAATGTAAGTTAGTTATTGTTTTATATCTGCTGAAGTTGAGGTTTCATTTCTGAATCAGCTGGGTGAATCAGATTGCATATGACACCTCTCCTGTGTGACAAATGGGTTTGTAGAGTATTACTTGCACAACATAATGGTAATTTGTCTACTTGGTGGCTGTAACAAACGCATTACATTTTTGTTTAACGGTTATAATTTATCATTTCAATACACAGAATACTTTATTTCTCAATGGGGGATAAATACAATGTCAACATTAAAGCTATATTTGTTTCCCAAAAGAAGCACTACTAATTCATTCTTGTGTCTCCCCATAAGTAGGAGCCAGGCTGTGTCTGTGGGACTGCATTTTTAAGAACAGTCGAAGAATCACAGTAAAGAAAGAATTGTGCTGCATGACTGCTCCATGCTCGTTTGAGTAAGTGTAGCACTATGTGGAGATGTCATAGGACACATTTATTTCTAAGTCTATTTGAGAAAAGAATCATGACTGCTTTATCTACATTTGTTGATATAGGCTTAGATAATATCTATATACCTAAGTAAATCTAAATTATTAGATCTCTTTTTCTCTGCACAGCTCCTTAGAAAGTTTTGCTTGTCCATGTCAGCTTAAAAAAAGAAGTATCCTTAGCTTCAGAAGACCTTTAAAAATACAATAGTGCAATCAGAGAGAAAAAATATTCTCATACTGCATGAAATATTTACAATAATAAGTCTCAGTAACAATACTTAAAGTAAATAGAAATAACCACACTCATTATAGCTTTTCTGATCTGGACATATAAGAAAAGTTATCAATGTAATCTGTTATATAGAACAAATACATGATAATCATTAATCTCATTTAAAGTTACTCTGAGATAACCTCAGCTGGATTCTAAGATCTCAGCAGGTTTAACACAATGATAGTAATTTTTATATGAGTGAGCAATTAAGAGTGGCAGAATTCTGAAGAATTACTTCCAGATTAGAAAATGAGAAGTAGATTTAGTATTTTCTCAGACACAGTTGAAGTCATTAACCAAAAAGATAGAAATCTAGATTATCCTCAGGTCTTTGGTGTAGAATAGAATAGACTATTTCAGTTGGAAAGCACCCATGATGGTCATCCAGTGCAACTGCCTGATCAATTCGGGGCTAACCAAAAGTTACAAAATGTCATCGTCCAAATGCCTCTTAAGCACTAACAGGCTAAGGGCATTGACTAGCTCTCTAGGAAGCCTATTCCAGTCTTTCAACACCCTCTCTCCAAAGAAATCCTTCCCGATGTCCAGCCTAAACCTTCTCTAGTGCAGCTTTAAACCATTCCCATGTGCCCTTTCACTTGGTCACAGGGAGAAGAGGTAAGTACCTTCCTCTTCACTTTCCCTCCTCAGGAAGATGTAGAGAGCAATGAGGTCACAAGGTCATCCCTCTTTCTCTCCAAACTAGACCAACACAAAGTTCTCAAGCATTCCTCACAGGACATGCCTTCCAGACCTTTCACCATCTTGGTTGTCCTCCTCTGGATGGACCTTTATATCCGTCTTAACTTTGGGGGCCCAGAACTGCGCACAGTGCTTAAGGTGAGGACACACCAGTTCTAAATACGGTGGGATAATCACCTCTTTTGACTGTCTGGTTATGCTGTGTTTGATGCACAGCTTGTTATACCGTGTTTTACACACTCCAAAATGCAGTTTGCCCTTGCTTTGGTAAAACCACAACTGGCAACTAAAGACAGCACAGGTGCTCACCCAACCTGCTCCCTGGTTGCATGGGGAGGGAGAATCAGAAACAAAAAAAGGCAGTTGAGATAAGAAAGATAAGAACAGAAGTTTTAAAAAATAGCTACAATAATAGTAATAAAAATGGACACCAAAAGAGAATGCACAGTACAATTTCTCACACATGATGACTGATGCAAAGACCCTCCCCAAGGAGCATTCAGCCCTTCTTGTCCAACTCCCCTGAGCATGAAGTTCTGTGGTATGAAATATCCCTTTGGGTCAGCTGTCCTGGTTATGTTCCCTCCCAACTTCTAGTGCACCTCCTCACTGGAAGAGCATGGGAAACTGAAAAGTCTTTGACTTAGTGTAAGCACTGCTCAGCAACAACTGAAACATCAGTGTGTTATCAACAGTATTCTCATACTAAATCCAAAACAAAGCACTGTAACACCTACTAGGAAGAAAATTAACTCTATTCCTGCTGAAATTAGAACAAGCCTCATGGCTTCCAGAGCACCCTGCTGACTCCTGTCAAACTTATCACCAACCAGCACCCCACTTCCTTTTTTGCAAGGTTTCTCTCCAGCCATCTATCTCCCAAGTAATATTTATGCCTGGCATTTCTCCATCTCAGGTGCAGAATCCAGCATCTTGGCTTGTTAAATTTCATGCTATTAATAACTGTCCAATGTTCCAACCTATCAAGATCCTGGTGAAAGACCTCTTGTTCCTCAAGAAAACCTCCCAGTTCAGTATCAGCAAATTCCCTAAGGCACATTCAACAACTGTCTCCAAAGCACTGGAAATATATTGATCAGAAATCACCACTAGAACTGAACCCTAAAGAACACTGCCAGTGAACACTCACCAGCCAGATATATCCCTGCTCACTACAATCTTCTGAGCTTTGTCTTCAGGCAGTTCTTCACCCCTCATGCCATGAACCACAGCTGGACAACTTGTCCAGAAGGATGTTGTGTGGTACAGTATCAAAGACATTACTAAAATCCAGAAAAACTATATCCACAGCCTTCTTTTCATCCATTAGGCAAAAGACATTATTGTAGAAGGGTATCAAATTAGTTAAACAGAACTTTTACTTTGTGAACTTATGTTGACTGTGCCTGATATTTGTGTAATTCTTTAAATGCTTTTCAATAGTATCCAATATAATCTCCATAATTTTTCCAGGAACTGAGGTTAGACTAAAAGATCTCTAGTTCCCTGGGGTTTTTCTCATGGTCTTTCTTGTAAATTTGAATATCACTGACTAGCTTTCAGGCATCAAAGACTTCCCCAGACTCTGAAGACTTTTGGTAGATGATCAAGAGGAGTCCTGCCATAACATCTGCTAGGTCCTTCAGAACTCTGGGATAAATTCCATCAAGCCTATGGACTTGTGAACATTCAGCTGATACAGTTGGTCCCTTGCAATTTTAGTGTCCACAGAAGAAAAGTCACTGTTCCTGCAGTCATGTTCCTCAATTTCAGAGGACAAGGCAGCCCAAGGTCAATCAATATTATGAAAGACGAGAGAAAAATACCACTGAATGCTTCTGTCTTTTCTTCATTCCTATTTGTCAGGTGACTTTCTTCATCCAGCACTGGTCAAATGTTTTCCTTAGGCCTCTTCTTGAGGCTATGAAAACACTTAAAAAACCCTTTCTTATGTCTGACACATAACTGCTCAGTTTTAACTCTGGTTCAGCCTTGACTTTATGTGTCTTCTCCCTGAATATGCAAACCAGGGCCTTGTACTCTTCCTGCAAAGCCTGACCTCACTTCCAGAGATCATACAATTTATTTTTCTGCCTGAATTTCAAGAGGAGTTACCTATTCAGCCAAATTGGTCTTCTAACCTACCTGCTTGACTTTCACAGTCATGGAATTGCCAACTCCGATGCTTTTAGAAGGGAGTTCTTAAAGACCAAAGAGCACTCATTGACTCCCAAGCCCTGAAAAGCAATTTCTCAGGGGACACTGCTGAGTATCTCCCTGAATTGTAAAAGTATATTCTCTTGAAATCCAAGGCAACAATTCTATTGACCGTTTTTCTCATTACAACACAAGCTCACTGCTTTATGATCACTGTAGCCAAGATAGTAATTTACAATCACATAACCCATAAGTTCTTCTCTATTCAAAAAGTCTAGGAGGGCATCTTTTCTAGCTGACCTACTGTGTACTTGTGGCAAGAAATTAGCTTTGACAAACTTCAAGAATTTCATAGGTTTGATCATGATAGCAATATAATATTCTCTGTCATGTCTAGGAAGCTGAAATCTCCCATAGGGCCAAGAATTTCCAATTAACTCATCCTCGGTGGGTGACCAGTAGGAGACAAACACTGACATCTCTGTTTGTCCCTAAGCCTCATTCAGCATCTCTCAACCACACCAACCCTAAATGTAAGGACTGTACAGTCACATATCTCGCTTATATACAGTGCAACTTTTCCACATCACCTACTCTGCCTATTGTGTAACATTAACCAACTGTATAAAAAGTGCTCTACTTCATAAAAAATGAACAAAACACCCCTTACCCTTATGTTGGGCTCTCATACCTTTTGATCCTTGTTTCCACAAAGCAAACAAAGGAACCTTATTATATGCTTAATGGCTGTTTAGTAATGTTATTTATAGATGTTTATAAAAATATATGTAAAATAATTAAATTCTGAAAATATGGGTTTAACTTCATGAACAGGAAGGTCATGATTCAGTCTTACAGTAAATCTTTTTTAGTTTGCAGTACTGTATCAAAAGTGTCATAACAGCATGATAAAATGCTGATCTGATATAAATGCACTTGCTAGTTCAAATTCTTTCAGAAATTTACGGTGGGTTATCATTGTACTGTCAAGCTTTATTCAAGATCAAATGTTGTTTGTTCATGATTTTTTAACTTTATGCTAAATCAGGCATAGGCTGTTCCTCTTGCAGTTGACATAAAGGGAACAAAATTGTTTGTATTGTATAAACTCTGGCTATTTCAACAGTAGTATGGATGAAATGTGTTTATAGCATACATGCTGTTTGCTTGGCTGTTTGCTTGACTGTTTCAACAGTTGTAGGCTTAACAATCATGGAAAAATTTTGAGACTATTCCTGCTCTGTGAAATCAGTAAATCTATCTCCTATTACATTATATTATTAGCGTATGGTTCTGCAGAGTTAAAATGTAATATAACATAATCAGTGTCAAGGGCAATATAATTTCACACAGCATACAATCTGAGGGTGGCAATGGCCTTATATAAAACTGCTAAATATATCAAACAAGAAATTGTGCAACAGTTACATACATATTTCTTCATTCACGTTTGTTGAAGAACAATAAAACCATCTATGGCATATGATCAAGGAATATGGGAAAAGGTCTTTAAGGAAAAAAAGTGACAATTTTCTGCTAATAGTACCTGTCACCCCAACTAATACAGAGAGACTTTCCAAAGAGAATTTCTTTGCTTTTATAACTGTGTGACTCAGTTTAAAAAATTAAAAATATTAGGTTTATGGTGAGAAAATAAGGAACCATTTGATTGACTTAAAATGAAATTGAATGATGGAGAAAAATTATCATTTTATAATATCAAAATGACCACTTTGACAGAGACCTTAGCAGTCAGAAACCCCACTGATTTTTATACCTTGAAAGTAGGCTAAGGAATTAAATACTCAGTCTGAAATTCTACTTTGTTATGATAGAAATAGAAAGAAAATTACCAGGAAAAAAAGGCACTGCAATGGAGAGTGAATGAATATACGTAACTGCCTACATGGGCAAAACTAGAGAGTACTGACATACTTCTAGCTGTAAATGTGATCTTTACTTTTGTTATAAAGTATCGAAAAATTTCAAATTAAAAAAAAAGGGTATGAGAGGGAACAGGGGGTTGAATCAGTGCAATGTAAAGTGTAAAGCAAAATAGACACTGCTTGCTGGGTAACAGAATTAGTTGCAACTGAACAGAACACTGTCAATATTCAGAATTTCACCCTGATCAACTATATATCTTTAAGTAAAGGTAGTATTAGAAATATTATTTATTATGTTTCCTTCAATCTGATAATTTATCATGTCTTTGTGGACAACCCTGTAGAAACCACTGATTTATACTGATGAACTTCTGGGAACTGAACAGGGAAATACATTCTCATGCTATACATATTAAATATAGGTCTCTCAGGATAGCAAAACTGGGATTTTATATAGCACTTCTTATGATGCTTCTCTTTCAGGAGAAGAAGTGGGATTTGGATTTGGGAAATAAAGATTTTTTTTTTTATTATTCTTGCCTAGGTGTCTGAATTCTATCAGCTCCTTAATCCACAAGGGCTACAAATACATTTTTCTCTCTGATGGCTCCAGGGAACTATGTCGGGGGGTAACCCCGGTAGGCAAAGTCTTTTCTGCATCCACACTGCAGCTCCTCTGGGGCATCACAATGCACACTGCAAAATGAAAAATAGGATATTGAAATGGGAGAATTATTTTTAGGGTTAAATGTTTATAATTTTCCATGGTAAAAATTAATTTTCGTGTCTCCAAAAAATTAGAAGATGCATTATGTTTTTAAGTTACCGCTATAGCAAGATGTTGTCACTGATACTTTTATTTGATTATACAGAGAGAATGAGAAGATAGGCACACACAGAGGTCATATGTAACTTTTCTTCTTTTTACATAGGCAGTAGTATACTATATTTATTCCTCAGGCATGAAAAAAGTCTTCTATGACATATATATAGGTCAATTCACATGAATGGCAAGATTTTTACATCATAACTATACCATGGTTCACTTTTGCATGGGACTGCTGCCAATTAGTCCTCTTCCATGTGCAATATAACCTTTGAAAATACTTAAGGGCTTTTTTATGTATGCAAGGTCTGGAAATTTAGTTATACTAAACAAAAATATAGAATATTCAAAGAAGTTATAAAAAGATGTAAAATATAAACAAATTCTATAAATTATCTTTTTCGTAAAGGAAAATCTGATATATCAGAATTTCTTGACAGTTAAAGTGCTTCTCTGCAGTCACGTATTTCAGATTGGAAAGGTCACAGGATCATATGCCTTAAAAGCATACCATGTTTCTGAATACAGAAAAGTTGTTTGTGACAGAACTGTACATCAGTGACCTGAGGCAGCATAGGGTTAGGTTTAGGGTAAATAGCATTATTTAGAGGAGGAGAAAAGGTGTCTAGCAGAGTCACAAGAACAGCAAAGCCTGTTTGGAGCCTTTTTGGGTCCTAAATCAACTAACAAAAAATTAAAAGGAACTTGATAGGTGTTTATGCGTAGCTCTGTTATCCTTATGTGTGAAATGCAAAATATGTTTACAGAGGTTCTGAATATCTAGACATATGAGTGAAGTCATTAGGAGGAAGTTTTACTCCAACACCTTCTTCTTGCCCTGCAATTTGCCAGCCTATGTGGAAAGTAGAGTAGTACCTTCCCTAATTGTCTGCCTTTCCTGTTCAGTGCCAATGAAGAAGCACCTGTTGAATAGGATCCAAAACATCCAGCAAGCTGGAAAACGATTGTCTGGAAGTAGCCAATGCGATAGCTACCCGGTACAGGAAAGTTTTGTAGTTGCAACCCTCTTCATGTCCTCTCTGTTTGGCTGACATTTATGTGAATTTGCTTGAGTTTACTTGAAATACACAAGCTGTGTTCCCTCTTCTTTTGTAGACTTCTCTGACAGTATTTTTTAAAAGAATTATATTTGTGCTGTGAAAGGCAGAGAGGTGTTTGTGCTGCTGTCATTGTCTGACAAAAGAGAAACCCAGGTGAAGTTCCTTTTCAGGTTTGCTAGACTGAAAGACAGTATTTTGGATCCTATACTAACTTGGATAAGGAAAATGGGAATTATTTCCTCCTTTTGTAACTCTGCCACCATACACACAAATTGCATATGTCTCTATGTAATTATATAAAAACATGGTAAAGAGGGACAAAGAGAAAATATATATGAAAATACCTTCTTCATGAATAGGTTGGTTTGAGTTCTGCACAATATTTGATATCACATTTATATTTAATAACTCAGCACTTAGAGATAAGGAGCTTCCTTTAAATAATTCTGATGGTGGAAATACAAAACAATGGAATATTGCTTGGGGAATCTAAGGAGTCTTAATGAACAAATGTAGAGAAATAAAATACTTGATAGTTTGAAAAGGTGAAAATTGTTCAGGGAGATGCATTCTGAAAGTAAAGTAAGGATTTTTTGGATTGTTTCTTCCTTGCTCCAGACAATAGTGATAATACAGAATTAATTTTCTACTATTATGAAAAATTATCTTCTTTGTATCTGGGTTGCATCCAATTTAAATAGCTACATCTCCAACTGGATGCAGGGACAAATTTATGCTAGATGGGCCTCTTCACAATGGATATGTGCTTATGATTAGTGTTCTAATAGAACAAATGGAAACTCTTTCAAAGATAAAACATTAATTTGGAACTATGTAAGAGCTATGCCAACAGAGAAGCACAGAATGATGGGGATATGAATGCAATTTATACAGGAAATTCTAGTTAAATTTAACAGTTAAACTTGAAAAACATAGATAATTATCTTTCTAGAGGCTCTTTGTAGCCTATCTGGAAATATTCTTTTTCACCATGTAAAATATAGGGACTTCTATTTGAGAAAGAGAAACACCTGCTCAGCACAAGTTGATGGATGAACAAGATATTTTTACATCTGATATATTTATTATTTGATCTGAATAATAATGAGAACATGTCACACCTGGCAGATAGTTTCGTTTGCATTTATTGAAAAA
>VXBX01008002.1:397556-457141 GCA_013400415.1 Scytalopus superciliaris
GTTTGCTTAATTTTGAAACCACTTGAAGGGAATATTTTTGCAAGGATAATTTTCTTTATTACACATTTTTTATGTTCTTACACACTGTGCACCACCAGTTCTAGATTAGATGAGAAAGGTATAAATACCTCAGGCAGAAAAGGTTCTTCAATCCTCTCATGTACTAGATAAATACACTAAACAGGCAAGACCACTGAAAATACAAGTATACGATAAAGTATTTCTTCCCTTTCCCCCACATCTGAATATAGAGTATTCTAGTTAGTTGTGTTTAATTTAACATGTGTTTAATTTAACATTTCTTTATTTAACAACTAGATAAATCCAAGTACCTTGGATTTATCTAGCTGTTAGGCATTTTAATCTCCCTGAAGGGGAAGGGGTTGCTGAAGGGGTTTTAATCTCCCTGAAGGAGTTTTAATTTCCCTGAATTAACAAAATTCAGAACTAATTTTTAAAGCTTGGCAAGGTAAACTAGATTTGACTAATAGATAAAGAAGCTTTGTAATAAACTCTTTTGCAGTTGATATTTGTGAGACTATAAATTATGTATTACTGCTTTGAAAGTCTGTATAAAAATTAAAGAGAGAGATCAATTCTTTGTGGACAGAAGATAGCTTTAAGCTATTTTGCAATGGGATAAAGAAAAAGAAGATGATAGAGAAGGAAAGACCTAAAGGGACCTTAATTTTACTTCATATAAACCTTGATGTGGTAAGCATCCATGAGGTTTTTTTCTTTCGTTAGATATGAGAAATTCTTACTTTCAATAAATCTGTGTTTTCCCCTATTTCATTTCTTTACCAAATTTAAGATCTGGAGGTAAGCCTATATAAATCAGGATTTTTAAGATGTTGGAAGTCCAATATCAAAGCCAAAATGAAGTGCTCTGACTGCTGTCATGTCAGGTATGGGGATGTTATTTCTCTATTCCCTTCCTTATCTGTCATGAAAACCAGTTGCGTCAAGTGGCAAAAGCCTACCAGCTTGGGGCCCCTATTGAAATGAGTGGGTAAAATGCTTAATTTTCAGATCTTCTGGGATTGTTTTCTTATAATAAATATATTGGCTTTGCCAGTGAAAAGCAAGATTCCTAGAAGCATATATCAGGAGGTAAATGGTAGCTAAAATGTATTTGTGAAGCAGAAACAGAATTAAAGAACATAATAGTTGCCTAAACTATAAATACATTTTGAAAACATTATCCACATTGAGTTATGTTAGGGCAAAGGATCTGGTGAATCTGCATGAGAGAATTTATGTCTGCAAGCAGTTTTTTTATTTCAGATTTCTACTTAAGGATCATAGATGTTCTAATGTAAGATCTCCATACCTTAAAAGCTCAATAACCTTTGGCAAGTACGAAGTGTTAAATGACAAATCCAATTTTTTGTCTCACATCTTTGTTTTCATAAATACAGGTAAAATTAAGTTCTACTCCTTGACAGATGAAGATTTGCTATATTTCAGTTTACTCTTAATATTGTATCTGTCTCTTCTTAACTATGTCATAACTAGTTCCAAATCCAATAACTAAATATATTGTGCTTCATTCACACTGAAACACTTAATATGAATTGGTAAAATCCTTGTTGTCTGATGGATCAAAGGCAGCACCATATTCTTAGTTCTGTTCAACCAAATTCTTGAATTTTGAGGCTTTTACTCCTTCCTGTTTCAATTTCTTTGATATTTTTGTAATCGGAAATTACAGAGTTTGGTTTAAAAGTTACTAATAACACTTCAAAAAAATTACAAAATCTTTTGACTGGACTTATATTTATGCTCGTAGTTGATTTTGCAACCTGTGAGACTGCGATTAGAGTACAGATTCTTCCCATGTTAAAATTGAGAGTCCTGCAATTACAGTAATTTAAAAGAGACTGGCTCATGAGAAGTCAGCTGAAGAGCAAGTATCATAACAGTATTCAAAACTATTCTTGAATAGCCAAGCACAAAATGTTTCCTTACAGCGTCTTAGTTTATTGCAATGTATTTCCTATTTATGTGGAAATATTTTCATACCTGGACATGAAGAGTCATGCTTTTTGCTATGAAAAGAGCATGTTACTTTTGAAAGCATCTTTCATCTGTTCTAAATGAACTTGATTCTATTTGGCATGCATTTGCTGTATACTTTTCAAAATAAAAAACAAGCATATTGTGTCCAGGCTCTGATGACACATGTAAACTGCCACTAAGCAAACTTTCACATAGCAGAGTTACTTTCCTTTCTGGAGAAAAGTCCTGGAGAGGCTTTCTAGAAACTCTTAGTAATGCATTATAAGTCCCTTCCTGAATACTGGATCATTTTCATAGTATTGCCTTTGGACACGTTCACAGAATTGTTTCTTTTTCATGTTGTTGGTATTACACTGACTTCATTGAATTAATGATGTGTGGACCTATTTGATTCAATATCCTTGTGAGATGGTTATTCTAATTTTACTGTAATTTAGTAAGAACACACACTGTGTTCTTCATACAGTAGCTATAGGTAAAATGATTACTCTGTGATAATTTACTGTTCAGGTTTTCTGATTGTGACTTGATATTTATGTTTGAAGTTCTCACAAGGAATGACCAAAATTGGAAGGATTTTATCTCCCTCCCAGATGTCATTAAGAAACTTATGGGAAGCTACCAAGGAAAATTTTTCCCCTTTGCTTAATAGGTTTACTGAAGCCACCAAAAAAATTAAATATACAGGCACAAAACTAATCACCATTGTTTCTTGTAGTGTGAAGGGCACAATATCACAATAATGTCCATTTAGGAGATCTCAGTAGAGCTGCTGAAGAGTGTATCAATCACCACCTTCTATTGTAAGTTCTTTTGCTTCAATCTAGCAAGAAGGTAAAAGTGTTTATTGTCAGTCCACAGTACTTCACCTCCATGGGAAATTTTGCATCTCTTAATAGGTTTCACAACCTCTATCCCTCAACCTTGTTCAGGTACATGTGACAGGATCCCACATGCAGCCTTTGTACCACTCGCACAGTCCATCTGTTTATGGTTGGTTTTTCACACTCATTTGTTGGAAGATAAACTGATCATGGTAGACAGAATTAGCATGTTTATAAAATGTAGATCTCAGTTCTTGGAAGGCAGATAAAGTAGAACCCACTTCTACTGCAGCATTGTATATTTCACCTACTGACAAATGTGACTGCAGAATGGTTATATAAGGAGTATGTTACAAATAGGTCACGGTGATATGCTGACCAACTGGAATGTATCATGTGTGTGGGAGCTTCTATTTCCCCCCAAATTATAAGACTGAAAGCACAGTGTACTGCTCCATTTCTACCAGTTCTATCCTGCACAGTGCTTCTTCAGGCACAGTCAGTTACATGAAGTCACTCAAAGGAAATATTTTTCTAGAATGACTTACAATGAGAACTTCAATTTTAGTAGTGATATCTTTCACAGACTTTGTATTTTTCAAACCTTTAAGAGATAATGAACTAGTTGGTAAAGACTGTGTTGAAATGCTTCACACTGTCACTTGTTCCATTTACCACTAGCTTCCTTCCTGCTACCCCTAGGATATTCAGGGATTGAAGTCCTCTAGGATCATTACAACCAAATTTAGTCTTCACAGCTTTCACCTTTTTCTGGGAATGGTTTCACTGAGACATACTGAAGGTCTACCTAGGCAATAATTCTTTCACTGGCAGCTCAAACTGGTGATGTTGAAGTAGCATATAGGAGAAAGGGATGATACATAGTGATAAATCCATCAGTGAATTCTTTCATCACCTCAAAATCCAATTTGTATGGATTATGGGTAGAGACAGCATGATTATGCTTATTAAGTGCTGATAGTTCTCTCTTTGATGAATCTTGCTTGTCAGATAGTATATTTGCTCTCAGATAACATCACAATTTTTGGCATGGCCCCTGTAAGCTACAAGTCTTTTGATACACATTCAAAACTTCAGGAAGAGTGGGGCTTGATAGTGAAACAGAGGGTTGGATTGGCCAGTGAAATGCTAACTTTTCAGCTGATACTTTCCTATGATGTTAGAAGACTCTGTTTTGAAGACACTGTCTTTCAAATTTGGCTAGGTAAGCCTGGTCCTGAGCCTATCCTAGGTGGGGTAGAAAGTCTTCATTTTTCCAAGGTGTCTAGAAAATATCCCACAATCACTAGTTAAAAATTATTCACCTTATGTTCAGTATAAA
This sequence comes from Scytalopus superciliaris, assembly GCA_013400415.1. Taxonomy (NCBI): domain Eukaryota; kingdom Metazoa; phylum Chordata; class Aves; order Passeriformes; family Rhinocryptidae; genus Scytalopus; species Scytalopus superciliaris. The sequence continues at coordinate 401,745 of VXBX01008002.1, forward strand.
GCTAGGCCCTTTAGAATGAGCTGATCTCAGGTGTCATAAGTCAGCTGGGGGATTACACATTTGTTATGTGCCAAAAAAGTGAATGGTATTCTGCCAGGTAAAAGATTAAGAGGTAGATTATGCTTATTGTCATTTTCCATACTTTCTGTCATAAGTATGACTAGTAAGGAGTATGGAAGTCCTTCCTGGTTTATAAATAATACATAAAAGTATTGTAAAAAATAGAGCAATATTCACCTTTAGACAATAATTTGATTTTCAGGATAATACTTTAAACACTTTGATACTTTAAAACTTTTACAGTCACTGTAATAATGCCTTTTGTACAGGTGTGTTTGTTCTGTTTTTGATGTAGGTGTCCTGGTTTCAGCTGAGATAGAATTAATTTTCTTCTTAGTAAGTGTAGAAAAAGAAAAACAAGTTAAGTAAATATAAAGTAGTAGATAGACTCAGGAACAGATGAGATACTCAAAACCTTNTATAAAATGCTATTCTGCATCAGAGAGATTTTGTGAAGTGGATTGGGACTATTTCAAAAAATGATGAAGGACATATATTCATGAACACAATACCAAGGTAGTTTTAGCCACTAAAACTATTTAAAGTAAAGAAAAACTAAGCAAAGGAACCTTGGGTAGGGTTGTTTGTTTGTTTGTTCATTTTATTTTTCAGTTATTCAGATCTATACTGATTTTCATACCTAAAATAAAAATCAATACTATGACTTTATACCTCAGACTTTTCTTGCTGAAATATCGTAATGCTGCAGGTCTCACTTTTAGCACTCAGCAGCCTGGTAACAAAATTATGAACAGAGAACAAAATATATAGAATGTAAAATCTAATTAGCAAATGCTTGCCATGTATGAGGACTAGTATGTTTTATTCCAATGGCACTTTCACTGCATGCTCAGTAAAATGTGAATGTAAAGGGTTTGAAATGTTTTATCAAGCATGGCCTTTTTAGAATGATTTCAGTACTTCAAGAAAGGCTGAAATTAGATGACAATTTCTTCAAATACAAGAAGACCCATGACTGACAGGACTGGATAAGCCTATATGAGTATAGGAATAATCCTCCAGAACTATACAGTTTATACAATTGAACAGGGAAACCAGGTTCCTTTAAGATGAAGACAGCTTAGGGTTCCATGTTTTTCTGAATTACTAATTCTGGACCTGTGTTTTATGAAAAGATATTTCATATTACAGAATCCCCTTTTAAGAGGCAAACTCTTGTATGCATGATCACAAAAAATCTATGTGTGACTTTTGTATAATGATTATAAAGAATTTAGTGAATTTTTGAATTTACTAAATCTACATAGAGGTTACTTCACCATTGGACTACTAGAAAAAAAGTGTGGAATATATTTTTGAGAACACTGATAGATTATAATAAAGTCAACAGATAAGACTACCTTCTATTCCCAAACCTTATTTTCTGAGGATAATGTTTTATCCCATAGTTATGACAGACAAAATATATAGTATTGAATAAGATATAAAATTTGCCTAAGAAAACTCAGCTTTGTGAGGAGAAATTTCAGAATCTATTTTCTCTTTGTTGCAGATCTGTAGTCACATATGCCCAAAACCACCAAAACACAAAAATATTTCTGTAGTTTCTCTTTATTTTATAACTGAAAGGTGAACTGCCTATTGACTTTTCAAGGCAGTAATGAAATTTCATTATGAATACTTGCGAAAGTATTAACGTATAAGGAAGTGTAGTAAAACCAAATGTTTTGAACTCTGACACTGTGTCCTTGTTTATAGTTGTCAAGGCTAATATTAAATTCAGGAAACATCATTCTCTCCTCACAATACCCACAGTAAAATGAAAATTATTTTTGGCAATTGCCCAGATAATTTGTCACACGACAAAAAAACCCAGACTATCCATAATTCATTACTTGGTCTGCGTAATAAAAGTTGTACACTCTTTTTCTATATTTTTCAAAAATAGACTTGGAATCGGAAAACACTTTTGAGTATTTGGAAAAGTTGAGGCATTGTCACAGTAACATTTTTGGCTTGAAATGTTCATGCTAGAAAGAAGTTTAAGGTGCTCTGGATATTACAATGTGTTGTCTTTAATGGTAGGTGTCTCTTACGAGCATATGTAAGTTTATGAGAAGGGATGAATTTCGCATTTTCAGTGACTACTATTTTGTGTGCCTTACACTGTACTAAAAGATTGATCTGCATAGAGAATGCTAGCATTATTACCCAATGTATTCCCTTTTATGAGAAATCACTGGAAGTAACTTGTCCTTTATTAAATGACCAAAAATGTAGTTCTATATAAAAACACATATGACAGAGCAAAAGCCTTTCATAAAGAATCCATAGCAGGACCAGCAAAGTGATTGTCCCTCTCAGTGTGGCACTGGTGAGGCCAAACCTCAAGTCCTGTGTCCAGTTCTGGGCCCCTCACTACAAGAAAGGTATTGAGATGCTGAAGTGTGTCTAGACAAGAGCAACAAAGCTCATGAAAGGTCTTCAGACTGAGTCCTATAAGGAGCAGCTGTGGCACTTGAGGTTGTTTAGCCTGCAGAAGAAGAGGCCCAGGGGGGACCTTATTACACTCTACAACTACCTGAAAGGAGGTTGTAGCCAGGTGAGATCAGCATCCTCTCCCAGGCAACTAATGACAGGACAAGAAGATTGCACCTCAAACTGCACCAGGAAAAAAATTCTTTACTGAAAGGTCTGTCAAGCATTGAAATGGACTGCCCAAGAAGGTGGAGTCACCATCTCTGGAGGTGTTCAAGAAACAACTGAATTTGGCACTTAGTGCTATGGTCTACTTGACAAGGTGGTGACGATCAGTCAAAGTTTGGACTTAATCATCTTGGAGGTCTTTTTCAACCTAAATTATTCTATGATTCCATGTTTACATTTTAAATAGCATAGCCAACAATATGATTTTGACAAGCAAAATTTATCTGAATATGAATTACCTGCTTTATTTGTAAATAAATGCTAACTCTTCAGAAAATCACACTATTTATTAAAAAATGAAGCCTGAAAAAAAGACATGAAATAAGTCATTTGATACAGGTTTGTTTTTTTTTTTTGCATGCATCAGGAATCATGTCAAAGAAAATGACAAAGTGTTCTATTTTCAGGTCCTGTATTTTGCCATTTAATAAAGCTCCAGAAATTAGCAGTATCTAACAGAAATAATTATTTTTTTTCTTCTTGGATGGGAATTTGCCTGCTAGGTGTTGACTCTAGTACTGGACATTCAAACTTAAGTATATTTTCACCACACATATAAAGAGTTATTCTTTATTGAAAGTTATATTGAAAACTATTTTAAAAAGAATATTATATCCCTTGATTTAGCCAACACTAGCTTTCTCTGGTTTATACTCTTAAATAACTAATGACAAGATAGCCATTGGTTATGGAACAGTTGCATAGTTGTGCAGTCAATTATCATGCTTCATATCAGACATATTAATGGTGGGCGAGTGGAAGTAGTTCTTTTCAATAACATCCATCCACTGAATTTGCTTTCCCAAATGCCTGGACATATCCCTTGTTAGCCATCCAAGAGCTGTGGTCTATTCTGATTTACAATAATACTACACAAAGTAATCGCCACAGGGAATGTGCCTCTCTAAATGAGAGTTAATGTTCACTTTACACTTGTCCTCAGCTGGCACCTTGCATTACCATCACATCTGAGTGTTTGTCACAGAAACAACATTTTGAATACTTTGCAGAGGAGCTTTATTATCTGCTGCTCTGATGGGTAGCTGAAGAATTAATCTTCTTTGTTCATTTCTCTTGCATGGTTAGGTTATCAGAACCTATGTCATTTCAAACCAGACTGCCTGAGTGCCTGGCCATGCCACAGCATTTGCAGCTTTTCCGTCTTCTATTTGCTGCCACGTGCAACCAATACCTTGACTTGATGTACCAAAAGGAATTCTCAACTTTCCAGTGATATACATCTCCAAGGATACTCAGAGAGCACTGAAAAATTTTTGACAATCCCCTGATCATACTTCACAATCTGAAAATTTGACAGTGTATGTCAGAGCATTTTTTCTGAAGCATATTTGAGACTGGGATTTGGTTTACTTTGAGAATATAAAGCTGAGTAAGCTGAGTAATAAGAAACTGTGCCAGGCCCAATTGATTTTTCGTTGATATTTTGCTGTTTGTTTGTGGGGTTTTTTGTTTTGTTTGTTTGGTTGGTTTTTTTGGTTTTTTTTTGTTTTGTTTTACTTTGTGATCTGAAGTCTATTACTTATACTGTTGTGGAGGACAATTCTTCAGTTAATTTTCTCCTGTATACCATTGAAGAAGAGCAGAAGTAAAGTTAGTGGTATGAGTATGTGGGCAGATTGAAGGGCATTTCCAGTAGTGGCTCTAGAGTAAATAATAATAAAATAATAAAGAGCCTTTATCCTAAAAGCTGAAACAAAAGAAGTTGAAGAAATATGTATGTTTGCTTTGCTTAGCAGTTATTGTTCTGAACCAAGGGCTGAAGAAAGACATAGGTAGGGACATTTATTTTGATAGAAAATATCTAGAAAGAACTTAATTTGAGACAAATTAAGTAAAGCCTTTTTTTTAGGTGGCTTCTTGTGCTAATTTGTCTGAAAGACACTTAGGGGAGTTTCACATTGTATTTGTTCAGCTTTACAAGCAGTTTCTGAGGTCAGGTTGCAAAAACACTTCAGAGGGATGAATATTTAAAGGAAGTGATTAAATGAAAAGGTGTTTGCTAGAAGGTTGTAATTCTCAATTTATAGTGAAATCCACTTCAAGAATGTCTTCATTCAAGAATATCTTCATTCAGCAATCAGTCTGGAAAGACAGCTGTCATTGGCTTCTTTGAAGAAAGTGCAAAGAATATCTAATACACAGCTATCATGCTCATCAAGTTTCCAATTTTTGAAAAATTAGATAAATATTCGAGGAAGGTCATTGTAGTTAAAATTAAGTATTGTGATTTTCACTAGTACTATCTTCTGGAATTAAAAAAAAAAAATAAAATTGTAGAAACAGAAGAATTTGAGGTATTTCCAGATGCATTCACCTGTGCTGAAATACAGAACCATATATAGAATCATTGACAATGGCCAAACTGTAACAGTCACATAGATAGAAGATTCCTGTTGAGCCCATAGGCATATCATAGGTACTTGATACATGCTGTGCCAGGAGGATTTGCTCAGAAGTTTGTCAAATTGCTAAGTTTCTATAAAATGTATTACTGTGGTGAATCAGTATTTGAAAATCTGACATTCACAACTGAGGCTGACATTCAAGTCCCAGCTTCCTCCTATGCCTCCTCAGGTGTTACTTGATCTAGCACTAAATCCTCAAAACAATGTAAATGATGCTTTAATGTTGCACACAAGAGTTTTTTTCTAATTTTTAAATGACAATACTGCAGTGTCATGGTAGAATTTGATCAAAAATGAACACAGATTGGACATCACCATGACAGCTTTTCCTTTAACTGATGTCTGGTTAGCACTTAAATTGTTTCACACCATTAGTTGCCTAGGATTTTAAGGATTATTAGTGGGTCTGAAAATGAACAAAGTAAAAAGCAGCTTTGTTTTCAATTCATGGGATAGTTTTCTTTTTCCATGCAGGGTCATTTGCCACTAAAGAGATGTGTGGTGCTCACTAAAGTTTATTTCTTATGCATCATTGTATTCTTTTATTAATATTAATGGTATTTTCATGTTAGGAGGGGTATTTGTTTTCTCCTCTAAATATTGGGCATTTAGTGGTGTTGTGCACCTACATAAGTCTGATGTAGTTTATTTTAGCAATACTATTCACATTCATTTCCACCATAAGCTGCATTTCAGTGCCCTGGGGATATTTATGTCTACACAGAACATGTATCATCATAAACTGCTACAAAATGGATGGTACAGTATCACACTGACTTGTATTACTGGTACCACTGCCTCTGAGCTATGGCATGGTGTATCCTGTATGGAATCAAATCGTTGTGAGGTTGGACATTACTGATAAGAGGGCTATACTGAATTATAATTAGGTCTTCGCTGTCAGTATGAAAGCATAGTGATTCTGCAAAATTATAATTAATATGCATTTTTAAATGAAAAAAATAAGATACAGCAGTTAAATTACTTGTTGTGATAGGAGCAGAAATTAGTCTTTTTCTCTGACATAGTTCAATGTATAGAAGAAAATCCAAAGTCTTCCTGGCCATTTCCAGAAGTTAACTGTGGGTCTTAGTGACAGCATTTTGATATTGGAGTAACAATCTCAAATTAGAACCATGGTGATGACTAAATATAACCACTCCCTTCTTGAAATAGCTTAAAAGAATTGTCTTCCAACAAATATGTGTAGCATAAAATGTATGCATAAAAATTACCTTCCAATGTGAAAAAAGTGTAATTTTGTCATTATGTATTCGCTTTGCCCTTTCTGGGGTGATCACAGAACTGTGACAGAGCCATTAAAGTTGCTTGTTGGTGGCTCTAGTTTCAAAGCTTTTAGAGCAGAATACGGTTGTCAACACACTTATCTCCACAGGCATTTTTTCCACCTGTGATGAAATAGATGCCTGTGTATGAGCTAGAGTCTTTATATTGTCTTATGCACCACAGCACCACTTCTACATTTCATATCCATAAAAACATAGTGCTATAATTAATTTTCTAGTTGCAGAAAGATTTGATTTAAGAAGCTGCAGATTCTGTGCTGAAGGTTAGGCACCTCTATTCAAAGACAATTTTCACTTGCTACTATTGCTTTGATCAGTATCATTAAAACACAAAAAAAAAACCCTAGCAAAAACACTATTGTAAAATGCATGCTTAATTGTGACATATGCCACAGTATCTCTTTTGCAATTCCCTTTTAATTGCTGAACAAGGTGCAATAATTAAGCCTTGAAGCCCTTCATTTAAGTTGTACTTTTTGTTAAAGGGAAGAGGTTATAGCACTACAGTGAGCATGAGATTTTCTGCAGTCATAAACATTACTTTGACTTTAATAATTTTGAAGAAGCACTATACTTTTTTTTTTTTTCCTCTCAGGTGAAGAGATGGAGAATTACTTTAACAGTGAACCTATTTCAAAATAACCATAATTTCTACAGGCAAAACAAGTACTGGAGGAAAAAGAGTAAAATATTTAAACTCAGAAGTAGAAGGCAGGTATCAATTCCTTCCATCTAACCTTAGTCACTAAATTCAGATGCTCTGTGTAGTAGTCTTGCTCTGTAAGGAGAAAGACAGACTCATTCAGTGGTGGATGAGTCTGCCTGAGACCTGAATCATGCTGCAGAATCCTGCCTCTCTTTAATTCCCACAGGAAGGATAGTAATTTTCTAGCCAGGACCTTTCAGCCTATTGTGATTTGCCACAGAGCTGAACTGATCCAAAAGCACGTAATTGCTCAGTGATTCAATCCCTCTGTCTCTTCTCTGCATCTTCAGAGAATCTTTCCTACCTCTTTCAACCTACTGATACTGGAAGTGGTTTGATTCTGAAGTGATTTTAGGGCATCAAACATTCAAGAAATATCGGTTCTTTATTATAATATTAGCTTTTAATGCCTTATGTCTTTAAATGACTTCAGTTCAGAGTCACATGACCACCAGGGGCCTCTGTGTTCTATCCAGCTGGTCAACAATCCCAGCTTTTTCATAAAACTTTATTCTTAGCTAAAAGGTGACGAGGATGATACATGATCAAAATCTTACCCTGGATGAAGGGAACTTGAGGTTTGAAACACCTTTGAATCTAAGCTCATATCACGTATTAAAGAATTACTGAAGTATGAAAAGAGAGAGAATTTTTAATAGAGTTTAGTAATCTAAGGTTTATTATCTCAGGTTAAAACTGACAGAAATCATTCTCTGGTTATTCCTGACTTGTACTTGTTCAGAATGATTTTTGCAACTATAAAGATGGGAAAATGGCTTCTTATTTTTAGATGAAGATACAACTGCGAACTTCGACATGTCATTTTCATAAAGAAATGCCAGTCAGTAGACTGACACAGGCAAATTATTGTGCCATGTAATTCAAACAAGAGTTTCACATTGGTTGTGTAATTTGCTAATGTTCTGTCAGTTTACTAAGTGAACTGGCAATCTGTAGTCAACCTTTTCTTTTTTCTCCAACCATGGACTGAAATAGCAAAATCAGGAGTTATAAATTTTCAACAAAGTTTACCATGAAGCCTCTATTCTTGCAAAGAATAAAGAATTGCAGAAGTAGAATAGGTATAGAAAAATGTTAATTTGATATGCTGAGTTGACATCTCTATCTCATATTTCTTCTGTGATTATACTTTCAAGAACAACTTCCAAACAAATTTGAAATCAAAAGAACATAATTCAAACTTTCAATTACATTTAAAATTAAAGATACACTTTGCAATATTCATGCATTTAAGTATTGTATCTTTTTTCACTGAAGATACCTTAGAAGAACCAGAGAGGCTTTTCTGAGTTTATGAGAAATTTGAAAATACTGCCTGTGTCACAAAGAACGCACTTGTTTACAATAATTCCAGGTAAAATTTGTAAAGTCATCATGTTTGGATGGCTTGCATTGAGAAACTCAAATTGTAGTAGAATTGAAACTGAGCCCTTGATGGTGATATTGCTTCTCTCCACCACATCCAACTCATTAAAATTTTTATAGATTTCTCAATTGCACTGGTGAACACAAAGCTTTAAAATTAAAGGTAAGTGCTCACAGAATGTTATTTTGCTCTGTTATTATCACTTTTTGTCATTATTTATTATCAGGTTTTGTTACTGTGACTTTAAAAAATCATCAGGAAGAAACACTTTGCTGTTAGTGTATCCAACTGAGATAAGTAATACTAATGTTTTTTTAAAAAACATTTTTACTTTAGAAATGATGCTGCTTCTGACAACATACCTGAGAGTTCATCAGTGCATATAAAATATTGATGGCCTTATGATATTAACAAACCATGAGTGTCTAGTATCCAAGGATTATTTTATTTTCTCCTCTGCTTGCAATTAAAAGTTTCAGTGTATTGGAATATTTTTAATACAGATTTATCAGAATAATTATGGGATAGTCCCTGCCATAATACACTCACCAGAAAGGTATTTGTGAGGCTTAAAAGCTGACTAGTTTTACTTTTGCATATGGGCACTGAGAAGTCTGCTAAGGAATGTATAGACAAAAATGCCGAAAATATCGCATATAAAGGAAAGATATTTCAATTTAGGCAGACTATTCATAATAAACAGTATGTGTGAGGATTATTGTTTTTCACTATTGGAATTTTTTGTTTAAATACAAGGGAATAGTGAATTTTTTCAACATCTCAGATATTCTCAGGAAAAATTATTCTAGACACCTTTTGTCCTGAGTAGATTTGACTTGGTTTTGAAATTGAGAACATAAAGTAATAAAATGTCAAGATCTTTGAATCTTTCTCATAATCTATGCTTTGCTTAGCTGAGCTATATAAATAAAAGTCCTATGGCCTAAACCTTGAAATGGAGGAGGAGCAAACCATTAGGTGTGTTGAACTTTTCATTTTCAAAAGGGTTTCTATTTTAAGAACATCAACCCACTCCAACTGTATGTAACTTCAAAAACTTCATGCACTAGTCATTCACATGTGACATTACTATATGTATATCTTCCAGAATGAGACACCATAGCAATGATTGTCCCTCCCTATCAACTGCCATTGCTTATCCAATTTCCTTCCTATTGCATTTTTGACCTCTGAAAGATTCTTATGTTTTATCTCCCATTCTACACCACTTATATAAAATGATGACATTTACTTTTAGGAAAAACACAGACTGCATTAAGTCATAAATGGAGGATAATCTAGGAAATCGAAAGCAATTGTAATTGATCAGAAATCAATCTTTGCATACAAGAACACCAAAATCGAGTTTCAAGCTACAGGACTTAAAACAATATGTACACATCTTCATTTTTCATTCCTCCAGCCTAGTTGTGAGATGCTGGTTTGGACAAAAATTCTTGACCACAGCAAAAGACAACAAAATCTTTGGGAAGGGTGTTGCATTTTCGATTTTTCCCCCCATATATACAAATATATATATACATATTTAATATCTAGACTATAAAACACTATATATAGTGTTTTAGCTGAAGTGATTATAGTAAGAAGAGAAAAATTTCTTGGCAGAGTCCTTGAACTCTGTTTTATTAACTTGGTCCAAGACAAGTGCATGTAGCTCACATTTAGGTCAGTAGTTTTCTCAGATTACTTAAGGAAAAGGATGTGAAACAGATGTCACAGATGTCAAAAGGATTGAAACATTGGAGGTTTTCTTTTAGTCCTGCTTGTAGGATGTAGATTTTCCTGAGAGACTACAGAAAAGATTGAGTTTGACAAAGAAAAACAGGTGTGGAAGAACAATGCAAATAGCCATGACATGCTTATTTTAATTTATGCTTTATTAACTATGTAAACAATATAATTTGAATCATTAGCTTCATACCCTTCTTTCATGGATCATTAGATTAAAAAATATAAGTGTGACAATTATTTTACTATCATGAACTCTTGTTTGTTAGCAATATCTTACTAATGGTTTCCTGTTTCAAGCCCATAACATCTAGTAAATCAAACACACCGTTTTAGAAATGTAACCTACCTCAACTCAGAGTTTGCATCCAAATAGAGATGTGTGAGATACTGGAGGTAGTTATAACGGTTTATCAGTATATCACACTTCTTCAGGAATACTACAAATTCCTAATGGAAATTTCCTATTTCAATAGCTGACTCTAGTTTTCCAAATTGTGAATTGCCTACACACACAAGGAAGCTTTCTACAGCTCCTTTTAGTGACTTTTCTTCGTTGTCTCAGAGGCCTGAATCACTTTGCATTTCAGTAATTTTCAAGTCTAATTACTGACTAAATTAGATTGTTTTATTATAGTCTCATCCTTCTCATCTCACTTATCAAAATCACCATGACTTCCCCGCTGATATCTGAAACACAGTTTCAGTTTATAGAGATGAGACCTGTATTTAGAGTTCCCAGGTGTATGCCTTTTCATTTAACTCTACTGAAATACATGCATGAATGTGTCTTAGCCAAATGAAATAACCTGTCATTTTTAGTCACCACTCCAGCAATGCCAGCAAACTTTACATGTTTTGCAGTGTTCCTGTTTTCTTCCATATTGTTGACGAGATTTTCATTAGACACAGTCCAAAGCAGCTTACTTTATATGTCTACAGGTGGAGGTTCTGTTTACAGTTATTTCTTTAGGTCTATCATATAGATAGAGTTTAGCTAGTTGAAATTCTATTTTGATTTATATGCTGGCAATAGTTTTAATAAAAGCTCTGGTTTTCCCTTTCACACCTTGAATAAGTGTTGCCACATCTGAATAGCAAAGCAGATCTGGTGAAAATCCCCAAATCCTAATTCTAAGAGATTGCAAAGCAATGTGAATTTCTGAAGAGCTCTGAGCATAAAGTGCTGCCAATAAAAGGTACAGACAGGAACAAAGAAAAATCAATTTGCCTTTTGTGGTCTTCATGCAGCAAGTTAATTTCTTAATTTATTAAGTAAGCTTATTTTAACATGGTAAAACTCAAATGTTTTGCTGTAAAAGTTCCTATTATGAACAAAAAGAAATGGTTACTATGACAACTTAAAGTTCTTTAGATACCACTGACATAACATTTTAAACTTAATCACTCTGGCAAATCAAAAACTTTCAAGCAATAATTTACAACAATTCAGGNAAGCCACACACTTTAGGATTAGACCAAAAATCTTTCTCCAGTTGATTTATACCTGGTGTAAGTGAACATTCACAGAAACCTTCATTCAGTTAGTTACCTGTGGACTTCTACTAGTGCAGCTATCACAAAGCTATTTGCAGTTTCATTTTCAACAAAAGAAGACTTGTATTAGAAAGAGCTACTCGGCTTTTTTGTTTAGTTGGATTTTTTTCTGTGTTGTTGAGGGGGAACTATATTGACAATAAGAGGAAAAAATCTGAAGCTGAACTTCTGCCTAGAGATGGTTCCCAACCTAATAATTTTTTCACATTTCCTGTGAAATATTTTTTGGATCCATGACAGTTTATGCAGGAGGGGACTGTGATTTTTGTTTGAATTTGCAGACAGGAAGGAATGTATTTTTAAGTTTTAAGAAAAAATTACTTTCATAACAAAATTTCAATGCAGTCTCCAGTTTTATCTGACAGAGACTGTAGATGCCGTCATCAGACAAAGGCAGTCTACATAAAATAAAAGATTTTTACCAAACTTTTGTAAGTTCTGAGAGAGACTGAGTGAAATCAACAAAAGCAGGCATTTTAATGGAAAATTCTAAATGTAAACTTGATTAAACAAGAAATAATAAATAATCTAGTATTATTGCAAACCTCCCATAAGGCTCCGGTAACTGAATTTGTTTTTGCATGCCTTTTATTGTTGTAATGGTTGTCACTGCTAATAAGCCTGGCTTAGTCCAGTAGATAATAGTGTGACTGCACCGTAATGCCTTATACATTTTCCAAGATGCACATTAAGCTAATAATGTCATACTTCATGCTCTCACACAATGCAGAAGGTTACCAAGAATTTTTGCGACGCTCACAGTTATTTAACAGGCTAACTGGATTATCCAGCATGGGGACTCTTTTGTTTGCTGAATTGGTCTGGCCATGTAAGTATTTACAACAGGAGATTCCTGCAGCTGCAAACATGAGTTTACTGCTGTGTGAGAGAAGGAGAGAGGCTTCGGTTGCCAATTAAGAGATGCAGTGTAGTGATTGCTCCAGGCTGGCAAAATGTCAACATCAATTTCAGGTTCCTCACATTAAACCAATCAGCAATACACTTTGTTTCAGCTTCTGCTCTCTTGCAGGTTTTTGGCTAAATTAAATTTTATAAACAGGCAAATTCAACTAAGCCCTTCACCATTTTGAAGCGGGTTTTCTGCTTGTGCAAGTGAAGGTTAATAGGGAATGAAAATATTATATGCATACCAATAATTCTTTTAAAATGTTTCACCTTCTGCAATACCCTTCAAGTCAATTTCTTTCCATGTAGAAGTGCTTCATGTTGACTTCCCTAGAGTTTAGTCTTTTGAAAATATATAGGCATCATGAATATAAATTGTATTAAGCATTCCTGTTTTTTTAAGTGATACTCAAGCAAGATGTGTTGTCCAATTTCATTTAGCTACAAAGATTTGATGGTTTCTGTAATTTAATCTTGTTTCAGAGCAACTTCCCCTCCAACACAGAGCAGTAATCCTTCCCAGTTCTTCTATTCAATTCATGGTTGCTACAGGAAAGCATCTGAGGAAGCGTACTTCTCAAAAAGTGGTATAGATATTCCCTTTCTCTTAATACATGTGTATAGGGTATAAATATGGGCTGTGGGGGTAATTTCATTACTTTTTCAGTTGAACGCTATTTCTCAAGTACACCTGTTTCACATTTCAAGTGCTTTATTTACTATTTTAGCCCTAATGATGGTTTCTTGAGGAAACTGTCAGATTCTGGTTAGGCACTTCCTAGCTCAGACTTCTTCCATGGTATCCCTCAAGTGTGAGTACAGCTTTTCAGTGTGACAAAGTTGAGGAGAAGATAGCACATTTTTCCCACAATTCAGCCCTAAGATAATTTTTTCCTTCCTTACTAAAGAGACAAGCCTTTCAGGCTGATCTAAAAAATAAATCATTTGAATGATTCTGATCCGGCCATGCAGCAAGGCTGTTCTATCCTTGTGGAAAGAAAAAAAGGAAGGAAGACTTATCTATTATATATTATGACAGTTTCAGGTCTTTTGACTATAAGAATCACAACTGGCCTGATCAACCCATGGATGGGTGTCCTCAGGAGTTTTACCACTAGAATTACGATTGGATTTATGAGTACTTTTGCATGCTATGGATGCATCAGAGAAGTTGTCTGTATAAACATGAGTAGCATCACCTTTGTCAGACAGTCTTCAAGCACTGTCTAACCTTGCTGGTGCTATTTGAGATATCACAGGAGTGAAGTTTTATTTAAAAGGTTGGGCACAGGTTACTTCTGCTTTACACAATTAATCAGATTCTTTGAGAATCACAACATCTAAAGATTTATTGAGGTTCTTCACTGAGGTATGATCAAACATTGTTTGATCACAACATCATTTCTAGAAGAGAACTTGGAGATCAGACACATATATTCTTCAGATTGTAAGGGTTGGTCTTCATAAGACTATCTGAAATTTATGCCAGCAAAGTATTCTCAAATGAATGATCACCCAATTTGTGTGCGAATGCAAGTAATTTTTTCAGTTGGCTGCCGCTTCTCATGAAGTTTCTGGCACTATGGCAGTCTGTAGTAGCTTAATGAAAGCTTAATGCTAGCCTTGCCATTGTTAATAGTATCATGTTTTATCCTGTACAGTTGAATCAAAGTAACTAAATGCACTAAGACACGTTTACTTGAGAGAAAATAATCATTTGAAAATGTTTTGTTATCTTGATTGCAGTATGAACGTAAACAAAAAAAATCCAATTAAAACTTTGTTTGTGATCAATTGTATGAGTTATACTGGTTTTTGGGTTTTTTTTTCCACAGAAAGTAATACACCTTTTGCATTGTCAGGAACCCTGCCAGGTAATTATCTGACTTTCTTTTTTTGCAATGCTTTGCAATATGAAATCTGTCTCTTCCATTTATATTTTAACATCTGAGTATGAATGCAATGCAAACATTGCTCTCCTTTGGCTATCTTAACAAATTTTGCAGTCTAAATATTTTTTATTACATTTTAACTGCTGGTTGCAGTGACTGAATGCTTTGCCGATTGAATGTACCTTATACTTTTCTAACAGCAGGATATATCAAGGCTTAGAGATATTTGTTGGAAAAATATTTATCCACTCCTGAACGTAACAAAAATAGTCTTCTAGAAAATACAGACACAACTACTTCAAGGATATATTCTTGCTTCTTATTTTGTTTTTTTTTCTTTTCAGAGTTACATTTATAATTTCTTAAGAGCACAAGAAGAAAAAGAAAAAAAAAAAGGGAGACTTTTAAAGAACTTTTCTCATAATTTCAAGGTTATATTATTCATAGTTTCTTTTCTAAGAAAGAAGCTGCATGCACTTCAACTAATCTGGGCTACTCAAGTTCAGGACAAATGGAATAAGTAGAAATTCAGGCCAAATTAAGATAACTACACATTGTGTCATTAATACTTGAGAACATCTTGATTGGTCTGACAATAAGACCACCCCACGTGGTATGATGATTCAGATTGTAAACAGGATAAAATGCTTATGGTTTAGTTAAGGAAAAAGTGATCCTTTTATATTATTTAGCTTGTGGAAATCAAAAGTTCAAAGCCTTTAAGTTGAAGGCTGCATCTAAACTATTATGTTTAAATAGACATTGTTTTTTAATATCTGACATGTTTTGTTGTCTTTGGTATATGCCAGCAATGCATTTCACAATGCAGTCATCCTACATATAAGCAAAAAAAAAAAGTGCTTTCTTCTTTTCTGGCTTGAGATTTCCTTTTCATTTTCTGTATATCCTTGGAATACGTAGACTTCATTGGCTGTTGGGCTCCTCGGGTAGGAGATCTCATTTCTTGAATATTTAGTCTGTCTATTGAATTTTACATAATTCACTTGCACAGAGTGCCTCATCATCCCTGATAATTTCTTGTCACCTTTCTAGTTAAAGGATTTTCTTTTTGAAATGCAGCAGCCAGACCTGTGCATAATATTCAAGATGTGTACTTAGCAGCCACTGTTAACATTGCAAAGTTGTTTTCTGACTTAGTTCCTTAGTGATTTTTCACACTGTGTAGTTTTTTGACTCCTGGGGAAAATTGAGCTGACATTTTGAGAGAGAAGCAACTGTGGCTTTGAATTCTTTTACATGTGATAATATATAATCTAGAGCCCATCACTGTCTATAGGTACAGTGATGACTAACGCTGCCTTTAAGGTTGACCCCCTTGTAGTGAAAACTAAGAATGTCCCCTGCCCAAAGTTTCTCTCCATACCATCAAACACTCACACAGAAACATACAATATCTTTGTTTGGCATTTCGAAATTAAACTAATCTTAAGTATTGCTTATGAAATTTCACTGGTCTTCACTGCTTCAAAGTTTCACATTTCCATTTTCCATTCCATGAGTTATAACATTACAACAGAAACAGTACATATTCAACATTTTTTTTTTTTTTAGTAATTAACAGAAGAGAAATATTAGGCTTTATTTTGCTAATGTGAATCAGTAAGACATTAATTTTCATTTTATAATTTAGTTCAATAGCAGTGATGTCTGAAATAGCTGGCTTCTTTGGTCTGTCAACAAGAGAGCAGGCAATTTCAGGAAATGGAAATAAAAATTGACTGTATAGACTCATTGCACAATAAAAAAAAGGTATTTATTCAAACTGTACATACCTAAGTATCTAGAAGTATTGAAGCATTATCCAATGCTAAATAATATATACTTTTTTAAAAAGCCAACTTATAAGAACCCATGGGAGGAGCAATTTCTGTATTTTTGGAAATAACTTTTAACCAATTATTAATTCAGAGCAGATGAGTCTCATAACCTGAGAAGATGTTTCGGCCAAGGATGAAAAGCAGTCTTCACATACAGAATAGTATGCATGCAAGCTTTAACTGAGTTTAGACTGTCTTTCTCATTCCCTGCTTTTAAATCAAAGGTGAGAGCTTGAATACTCAGGCAGAAAAGGAATATAAATGAAAAGCACAAGTCTGTGATATTGAAGCTGATTAACCTACCCAATAGGATTTCAAACAGAAGAACAATTGAAAAACCACTTGTGCTGTTTTTTAAAGAAAATAAACAACTTTAGCTGCCTTGGAAAGAATAGGAAAACATCAGCCAGGAGAAGGAGACTTCTGAACACCGAAACAAATTTCAGGGTTTTAGAGGTAAATGAATATTGGTGATGATAGACAGCAGCAATGTGGGCATTGCTCCCATTGTTTGGTCCATAGAGGAATTTAGTAACATGCAGAGGGAGATGAAAGTGAACAATTTCTCTTGAATGTTCTCACAAATAAAGTTAAATAGGAAAAGAGCAGAGCCCTAGGTTAAGTGGTAGAGGAATAAGAGCCTCAAGTTAGGAAACATAGAGCATCTATTACAAAATATAGGTTTCTAATTAATTTTTCTTTTCTCTAACAGAAATTTCCCGTTTGATACATCAATGGAGAAACTGAAAGGCTTAAATCAAACAGAAGGTTGAGGATTTGGGCCAGGGTAGTCATGGTTCCGTAACTTTCATATGCAAAATCTTTTTCTCCCAAACTTGAATAGACACAAACAAAACCAGGTATGCAAATATTTAGCAATTCCTTATACCAATGATAAAGTAGAAACTGTAGCGGTGTGTGAGTTCAAAGTAATATGTGATGTTTGATATAAGTGAATTGTTGCAAAATTTCTCTTACAGATAGTAAATAGTTACAGCTCACGTATTATTTGGCTATGACAAAATAGAGAAGAGAATATTTGCATGAAAGATGCCATTAGTTCACTTATGACTAAGGATCAAAATATCAAAAAAATTAAATATGTAACTTTTAAAACAGTAAGTGCTATAGTCATCTGAGAAATGCTAATGTCTAAAGAAATCTTGCTAGTTAAAAATCTATCCATTTTGTATATTATAATTCTGCATATTCTATTCTACATGAGGCACTGAGGACATTGTAGAATGACATTGTAGAATGGTACAAATGGTATGAAATTAATAATTACAGCAAGTCTTGCACTCAACAAGGCCGTTTCAGTAGTGAACTTTATGGCAGGCATCAAAAAGTTAATCACTGATATAGAATTTACAACTGCTTAGTCCAAGTTGATTAGGATCTTGATCCATATGCTTGAAGTAAATACATATGGTAGTTGATGATGTGTACATATGTACATATATGTTGACTGCTCATTTAATTGTAATAGTTTTATTAGGCTGCTATAAAACATGAATTTTACATATCTTTTGTCAGAAAACTATGAGTTCGCTTCAACCAGTTGTACTTTAGTTAGGCTGAATAAGCTAAAAGATCAGCAAATATTGAAGGTATGAGAACAGATATTAACTTGGGCCTTCCAAGGGCCCATAATTTAGCAGGAACAGCTTGAGAGCTAACTGGCAAACCAATTTAACACTTGTTTTGTTTAGATTGAAATAAGAAAATCATATATTATATACATTTTATATAAAGTAATATGTATTACTAGAAATAAAAAAGAAATTACCAAAAATGTGCCTGAATGCCTCTGTATTTAAAATTATACTTACAATTGAGACTTCCCTCTGCAAAACTCAAAATCTTCCTTAAAACACAACAAAATTTCTGATGCAGAAAATATGCTTTCTATAGCCATTTAAAATTACCTATATTTTTTATTTTTGCTTACCTACTGTTTGTCTCATACTTTTTCTTTCTTTTGTTTGTGCACATTTTGTATCACTGTACCAAATGACTGCCATTTCTTTATTCTTTATTTCCTCATTGTTCTATGTGATGAAGTTGTTGAACAACACTCACTTCATCTGTTACTGTGAAAGGCTTTCTCTTCATAAAAAAATTATGATTTGCAAGGTCATGGTCAACAGAAATGGAGGTCTTTAGGAATTTGATGTTGAATCACTAGATAAGATTGCAATATGTCCATTTTTCTGTCTGTATATACATATATTTTATATAAACACATATACACACATATATATTTAAAAATACATAAAATCTCTGTTGCATATATTTATATATGTGTGTGTATATATATATATATATATGCTTTATATATGTGGTGCTAATATAGTTGACCAAAACAAAAAATTATTTCATAAAAATTATATATAAAAAAATCATGGATTTGTAAATCATGCGTTTGAAATGCACATAATCATTTGGGAAAACATTTAACAAAGCTAAGAATTTAAAATATGTTTTGAGAACAAGTAACCTCATGGGTCACATATATTCATTGCTAGATACTGAAAATAATTCAGAACTCTTTCATAAATGTTTCTATGTAGCATCTGAATCAAACACAGAGAAGTGTAGATTCAATCTGTTGCTGTAGGAAAGAAGTGAGAGGTATCATGGTTAAAATTTGCAAACTCACTTGTCCATATAATGTATGCTGAAGAATCCTAAAAAAGCTTATGAGAATTCTCTGAACCTGTAATGTGAGTTATTAACACAATGTAGAAATCTCAATAAATGTTAAAGACAGGCACAGGGGATGACTCTGGGAACTATATACCAGTTGAAATGTCATGTTAGTCCCTAAAATCTAGTAACTGCCATGTGTTTTAAGTAGAATAACATTTTTTTTTTTTTAAACTTTTGCTGCATTGCATTTTAATTAACCATTGGAATAATTTGCCTGGACACCCTGTGGAAACCATCTTTGGAGGCTTTCATGACCTGACTTGGCAAAGATCTAAGCAACTGATCTCAATTCAGCATTGACCATGCTTTATGCAGAAAGTTATTCTCAGTGACTACCTTGATGATTGCTTGTCTTTTCTCTATACTAACTTGCTAATTTACAGACTATGATAGGGCAGAGGACATTTGTCAAGATACTCTTTTGGTAAGGAATGACTCATGACAGGTTTGAAGGAAACCTATGAAGTTTGAAATTTGACTTACCAAATTTGGAGGAAAGCACTTATTCACAATATTCAAACCCAACAACATAACTAAAACTGTGACTGACAAATGAATGTGTTGGTTCTGCAGCAAATGAGTACATAAGTGAAACAAGAGATAGATGCATGTAGTGTCTCCCGCTTCCAGTGACAGTGCTAATCACTGTGGAACTCTTCAATCTTAAAATCAGAAAGCCCTTCTGTTTCATCTTTTAAAAGACCCATTGTAATCTTTCTTAATGCATATCTATTTGGGGTCCTGCCCTCTTTTTCTCAATAGACTGCACCTCCAATTAGGTTCTACTTGGAAGAGCCAGAAATATCCTTTAAATGCCTCCAGTAAGATTTTAATCTTCCACCCCATATTTAGTTGAACACCTTCATATCCAAGATGTCATCTGGTCATTCATCTTTACTTACATGGCTCAAATGCCTCTCTGTATCATCACCTACTTAATTGCCAAAATTTCTGTCTGTGAGGAATAAAACTCCCTCCTCCTTCCCCTACTGCTCTTCCTAGTTTGCACATGTGTTTGTTTTACAAGATAAAATCTTTCTCTCAGAAGATTCTCTTTGAATCATCCTGGTCTTTAGCAGTCTTACTTAATGCCATTAGCTTGGTAGAATAAATGCACTTATATAGATGAAGTAAATTGTCTTATTTTTACACCTTCACATAAACTGTAGGTTTGTGTGACAGTATCTGCATCTCTTTCTGAGATATTGTACAGCTGGAAACAAGCTTTGACAGTTTCCTTGTTCACATCAGGTTTTAAGTGTAGGAAACTTAATTCTTGCAGATGCTGTTTTGTGTGCCCATTGACAGATACCATTCACATTCTGAGAAGTGTCTTCAGAGGTCCATAACCATAATTTGTTTTGTTATTTGGATTGCTCATACAATGCAGTCTCTGATTTGCATGCAAAAGTCATATAGCAATATCCCTTTATGTGTTGTTGTTATTATTACTGGAATGCTTTGGTTTGGAGCATGACAAATAGAATGAGTTTCTTCAGACAGGAGCCAATGGTTTGGTAAAAGAGGTTGTCTGAATCCCCATTAAGAAGAATAAGTGAACACCATAAGGAAGTGTAAGTGTTCAAGGCAGTGAGATAAATCTTCCACTTTTCCTCAGTAACAAAAATATATTTGCTACAACTGTCCATTAACTCAAGGCAGAGATGATCCTGTCTTATTAATACACACTGGGAATTCATATGGATGACACAGTTTTTCTTTTCAGAGTTAAAAAATATTTTCTTAATTTCAATAGCACTTACTCTATCAAAAATGTATTTTTAAGATATGCATATCTGTAAATCTTATCTATTATAATATTAGTTATGCTGTTCTTATAATAAAACCTAGTTAGGTATGAATGCATATTCACTTAAAATACCTTTATTTTCATCCCAAACAGAGATATGTAATTTTAATTGCATTCATGTTTGTCTTTGGTAAGATCGGTATCAGTCTTAATTTACTAACAGAAAATTTTAAAAGACTTTCCATGAATATTAAGTAACAAAAATCAATATGAATTTTTAATTAATTACTTGTTCTGGACAGCAGTAACCATGGTTTTAATTTCTTGAAATGTCTTTCAAGTTCATGAAGGAAAAAAAATGTTCTGTTTTGTTTATACAGAATTCTAGTTATAGGGGAAGGGGTACCAAAATCCATACTCTAACAGGAATCTTGTATTTTTATGTGCTTAAGAGTATGAAGAAGAATTAGTTAAAACAAAATTGTAGTCCTCCTTTTTCTCTATCAGTTGGAGATAATTCATCTAAATAATAGAAAATGACAGAGGGATTTAATATAGTTCATGAATTTAGTTTGTACGAAATAATCTTCTGCAGGAAACTATTGTATGGTTGGTCTATATACAGGAGGAGATAAAGGTAGTGTTTATCATATTTGCTTGCTTTCCATCTCAATAGAATTTAGTATTGAGTCTTGCCTCAAACTAAGAGCTTTTCAGAAAAGGAGTCATTACACAGATTCCAATCAGTCATCCCATTGTAAATCTGGATTGCCTCTATTGAACTCACCAGCATAACTGTGGAATTACTGCAGTGTAATTTTGCACATGCAGTATAACAAGATAAAAACCCCAGTGGCGTGATACAAAAAATATATATAAGCATATAAAAATCATAATTCTTTCTGCAATGCATTTAGCAAGTTGGTGTAAAGTTTTTCATGAAGAAGTGTGCCAGAGTAGCAGGTTAAATGATATGCACAATGTTCCGAGCTACTTCTGCAGGAGATGATTTTTCTGCAGCTGGTCTTGGTATCTGCTCACTGCACAGCAGACAGAAGTATAGATAGTCTGAGAATGACTTCAGGGACTGCAGAGTATAATGGAAAACTCCTTGTGTGCAAACATTCTGTAAATAATTTTAAATGGTTTATTTGGTAAAATCATCCAAAAGCTGCTCTTTAATCTTTTACATAAATCTATTTCTGAACTTGAAATACTTGTTTTTACCATCACTGAAGTTAAAAAGTACTATGATAAATTCCAAAGATTTCATAGATTGCATTTTTCTTTCAAGAAAGGAACATTTCCTCATTGATCCTTGTATTTGCATAGTCACAATGTATATAGTTGTGTGATGGGATATAAATATTATTCACATGAATTGGGATGACTACAATTCATAGGAGAGGCAAAATTGCAAGTGATTTATACAGCTTATCCTTGGACTGGGCTTCTATAATTTTTTATATCACATCTTATCTGGTTTTATATAAGAAAATCATGACTTAAAAATCATATTTTTATAATAGTTTCTCTAAGTTAAAAAGGTCTGTTAGCACATATACTCTAGTTCCTGCTAATTGTATTTCTAAACAAAATAAAGCTAAACGGAAAACAACCTCAGTTCAGAGCCTGAGACAGACCTTATGTGAAAATGACACTCAAGAAACAGATTAGTTTTTGTAAATACAATTTATTTTAGAATATTATTATGGACCCTTCGTGTTTGAGAGAGGTCACTTGCAACTAGCTTTGGGAATCCTGCCATGAAATCAAGGGAGAAAAGATACCACAAATATATGTACATGCATATGCTGGGAAAAAAAATGCACAACTCTTATGAAGTTAACTCTAACTACAGTGATAGAAAGTTTTTTACTAATTCTCTAACTAGAAAAACAGGTGAACTTCACTAGACAAAGTCACTCTACCAAAAATAAACAAATTCTAGAACATTTATAAACCATTAAATATTGAAACCCATTCTCATAGCCTTGAAATCTGCTGTTCATTACCTCCTGCCCCTGTGCCAAATGCAAATATGCACAATGTTCACTGGCCAGTATCCAGTATCCCAAACAACTATCCACTTGTTAAATTATATCTGGCATTTTGAAACTGACAGTCTTGTCTCTCCAGTCTGCTTCTAGGAATCTGTCCAATAAAATATGTATTAAATAAGAAAATATTGTATATTGTGTTCTAAACACAGTTCTCCTCAGAACAGGGGAGGGAGTATGAATGAAAGAAATAAAAACTATGCTGCTGTGTTGTACATGAAGCTGGTGGTACATTCCAATTGAGGGAGAAATAAGCAGCACTTTATTTCCTGATCTTTATTTAAAAGGAAAGGTATCTGTTCACTCAATTTACAGTACATTTCTCCATTCTCATTTGCACACATACCACTCTCCTATCTGCATTAAATTTTTTATATAAGTATTTAATGATAAGATCTACCTTTATTACAGAGGTATAAAGACTTGACTATAGCTAACATTTACTTCAGTACTATTTGACAGAAACCAATGGAATCAACTTGTGCAGTTTAAAGTGGTTAGCTCTTTTAGGAAAACAAAAATAAACCCAAAATCCTACATACTAAGATTTATGATACACCAATTGGTATTCCAGTTCCCTCCTTTTGAAATTATTGGAATTCTGACAGCAAGAGATGGAATTTGTAATTTTAAAAGAGTTGTGTTTTGTTCTGGTCTTTTTTTTTTTTTTCTTAGTTTGTTTGTTTGGTGTCCTCCTGGAATAATGAGGATTTTGGGGGCTGCCTAGTAGTTAAACCACTATGACTAAATTGCTTTTCAAATTTACATCACCAATTAAACCAAAGTATGATGTTTTCAATAAATCAAATAAATCAAGAGTACTTGGTTTGCCCAAGCATTTGACTCTGATCATCATGATGGCCTAGGAAAAAAACAAGCTAATGAGAGAGACAAAAGCCTTCACTCCAGTTGCTGACAGATGTTTGAAAAGATTGCATCTGAACTTTGTGAATCATTCTGCTTTTTCCTTAACAAGCCTAAGCTTTATTAAACTATCCATAGTAAAACAGACAGATCTTTAAATGCATTGCATGTATACTGAGGCTCTGGAAAAAATTTGCATCTTCCAAAGTAAAATGCAACACAATTAATGCATCATTAGAGATAGAAAGTTGGAAGTTAAATTAGTTATTGAACTACTTGCAGAGTGATACTGCAGATACTGTTGTCCTTGAAAACACTGTTATGACAAAGTTTGGATTTGGTGGTGCTGACTTTGGTTCTTTGTTTTGTGCAATTACGTTCTTGATATATCTTCCCTTTATGTTTTTGTTTGTTTGTTTGTTTTGTTTTGTTTTTTGTTTGTTTGTTTTTTGGTTTTTTTTCCCCAATGGCATGCTATACAAACAAGATAGGGGATAACCTAGAACTGGTCTAAAAATTGCTCCAGTCTGCTCTTGTTATCCTAAAATAAAAGTGACGTGGCTCATCCCTGTTCCGTTCATAACACAGAAAAAGGCTCTTCATGTGGGTAACAACGCAGTGAATAATTAACATACTGCAAACCCACTCCTTAACTTGCCACTTCTAACTTGCTCAAGTTAGTAAACTCGGGATGATATTGAAACTGGTAAGAAAGGAGGATTTAATAATGCATTCTGGATTAGGTTTTGGCCATGTTTCCTATGACAGATTCAATGGCTCGGTTGCAATCACTTTTAATAATTCATTCCAACACAGTTATCAGCCATGTTCTCTCTCACAGGCACAATGGCTTAATTACAGTCACTTTTTAAAACAACATTTTGTCTACATATTGCAGTTTGCATACAGTAAAAAAGAGGGTAGTGTCCTATGATGCATCTCCGGATAAAGAAAGCCCACTTGCTGCATAAGTTTATGGATAATATAGAAGAGACTCCCGCGCCTTTCTGAAGAATTTTCATTTTCCTACTGGTTTATATCAGTATCTTACAGATTTTCTTATATTTTAAAAGATACCGATAGACAGAAATAAGACAAGCATCTTTCTGAAAGTGCTGTGTCATTATGTGATGTTTCCTGCTGAAAAAAAACCCTTTAATTATAATTAATGATACCTGGGAGATAGCTTTATTACCATGTGCAAGTTAATATATTTCAAATAAATTCCTTTCTGACAAAACAAACACATTTCAAAATCTTTCACCAAGTAAAAGACTATGTCTGAAAATTAGTTCCTATAGATTTGTGAGAAATCCTGAAACTGTCACAAGTTACTACCATGACCACTGGAATATAGTGAAGTGAAAAGAAACTCTGGCTTCAAACATAATTCTAACTTTTTCTCATGTAAGTTTTCTTGTAACATGGCTAGCTCCAAATAAAAAGAAAAACTTTGGCTTTGACAAGTCTGTTTGTTTAATATCAATCAGTACAATCCTCAGGACAAGTGCAAACTGTTCAGACTGGATGAAAACCTGAGCACACAAACTAAAGAATAGCAAGTATAAATGATAAAGGTTTTACTAGTGACCAGTGGAGCATGAAATGGTGAATTTCTGAAAACATCTGTGATTGTAAAGAAACACATCATAGAGCTGTCTTTTCATCTTCTTTCTTGAAAGGAGAATCCATAGGAAGGCCAGGAAGAGTGTCCCACTTTTCTATGCCTTTCTGTACTCTGGTAACTTCAGTCTGCCATAATAGCATACGTAAGGTTCTACTGAAAGAATATGCATGTAGTTAGCTGCTATTCAGAGAGCAACACATTTGTTTTAAGTGACATTATTATAAAAAACAGCCCAGCTATGTGGCAGACTGAACAATTTCTTTGTTCTTAGCAGGGTTTGAATGTTATAAGTTGAATGGTTTTGCCATCTAAGCTAGCATTCAGTTCACTCAAACTTCAAACACCTCCATGCAGAAAATTATATTCTAGACAAAACCATAACAGGACAATGACCTTGGACAAATTTAAATATCAGCCAAGTCAAAGATCAAATAGAGAAGAGTTTAGAGAGCTGTGAAATCTTCTGAATAGTAGTAAGGACTATTAGTGTATAGATCTTATTTTCATAAAAAAGCACAGTTCTGTAAGCTAGGTTTTTTTTAATTGTTCAGTTTTACTATGGGTAATTTACTGAAAAAGCAAGATGAAGTTTAAAGTAGAAGTTTTATAGCTTCTTTTGACGATAAAGTTTGTGTTTTACAAATTATGTATAAGTGTATGCAAGTGTGTGGTGAAAGGGACAAACTAAAAATGCTAATATTGAAACTATAATTCATATATTCTTTTTCATCTGCCTCATTAAGCTTATAATTAAAAGCTTTTCAGTTCCAGTTCCAGTATAGAGTATATATTTTTTAATGATAAATGAATCAGCTTATGAAAAACAATGTAAAAGGAGATTTATCCTTTAAAAATTTATATTTCAGTCATCTTTTTTCCCCCACAAAATGTTGTAAAAACTCATGAATGCACAATGTTGTAAATGAAACTGTTATTTTCTGACATGTTTTGTATTAGTCATTTAACTACAGCATTAAATAATTACATTAGCTTGCTTTATTTTTGACATGTGGTGTAAAGTATGATTGCAAAAAACCCTAAGAGTGACATGTCTTGATTTGGGTGATGTTTTCTTTTTCCTTATTGAGAAGCTATTTTCCATTGGGCATCTTCTTTTCCCTGATGAAATAATATCCAGTTTAATGAATACTTTCTCTCTCAGCTAAAATATCTGCATTTTTGGGCCTGATCCATAAAGAAATGAAATCAATGAAAATCTTCCCATTTGTTTCAGAGGGCTTTGAGTCAAGCTTTTAGCTAAGCAGCTGTTTGGTACTTCTAATTAGTATAAGTCACTCTTTTAGATGAGTGGCATTTTTCTGTACTACACAGCTACTCTACGTAAATTTTGAATTTAATAGCAAGATGTCTCTTTACAGGTGACATCCTGTTTCATCATGTATGCTTGATCTGAATATAGCTTGTAATAGGCATAATTGTTAAATATGATAACTAATTTGACTACACTAAAAAACAAGGTTGTCAAACTAGAAATGCTAAATAATATCATTTCCAGGAAGCAGCTAACATTGGTGAGATTGCCATCTATTCCTGTAAAAAGCCAGGATGAAAATGAAATATCTCAAATAAAAATTCAGAAGATTTATGTCAAATGCGGCTTTCAAAATGCTGTCAGGATAAATTAAAAATGTAATGTCATTTGCAGCCAACTGCACATAGTTCTGCCATTAGAAATACAGTTGAGGTTATAAATAGCTATTTTTACACAAAGCCAATACTATATGTGAAAGAGCAATTTAGGTTTTCTCCCATCAAAAATGACCCTTACATGCAGTACACCAGGTTGAAATTTAAAAATGCACTTGAAGGGGTAACAATACCTCCATTCTTGAAAATAAGTTGTATCAGAAGAACATTATTGTTCTCAAAATGGTGTCCTATCCTGAATGATCCTAAATCAGATGGACTATTGGCCTAATAGTCCACAGAGTAATAGTATTTAGTAGTACATTGGCTAGTCAAAAGTTTTACCATATTAGCATAGTACTAACCTCCAGAAATAGGAGAAGGGTTGAGTCCCAAATTATACATATGGTCTCCTTCTGATAAAGTTCTGTTGAGATGCTCTATTTCTTCCCTTCTGCTTGTGCATGTGGATTGCTTTTCTCTTCCCATGTCCCATTTCTTTAATATCATCTCCAAAGTTTTGGCAGGAAATTACACAGATCTCAGAAAATGCACTGCCTATATTGCAAGTTTCAGTCCTTTTTCAAATCTGAATACTTCAGACATTATATACTATGCTGAGTATTAATCTTTGGTACCCACTAAAATAAAATATTTCAATATTCTAAAACTATGCTTGCAATTAGATGACATGTAGAACATTGTTCTGACCAGTACATTGTGTCCTGGGAAATAAATTTTTCCTTTAATTGCTTAATAAAATTAAATAGTATTTTTTTTCTTTTTTAAAAATCAGTTACCAATGTAGTTTTAACTTATAAAGGTGCTTCTGAAAGACCCTGCAGAAACTCCACGCTTATTTCTTAACCTCCTCAGTGGGAAGTAAGATCACCTAATTCAGTTGATTTGAGTGACTTTTTGGTCATTTGACAAAGTTAACAAATGTTAGTAAAATGACTGACTAAGGCCATCCTGCAGAAGAGGGTTAGAATGACAGTTTGCTTACAGCTATGATCAGTGTCCCTTCTCTATCTTATATTTTGAGTTGCACACAGAATGGCTGAAGCTGGAGGCATCTCTAGAGATATTCTCATCGAACTCTATGCTGGGAGCAGGGTCAGATAGGGCAGGTTGCTCAGGGCTGTGTCCAGTCAAATTTTGAGTACCAGTGAGAATGGAGGCTCCAGAACTCTGGGCAGCCTGTTCCAGTGTTAGATCATATTAGAAAAATGTTTTCTTACGCTCAGACAGAATTTCCTCTTTCAGTTGTGCCCATGGCCTCTTGTCCTGTTACTGAGCACTGATAAGAAGAGACTGGCTCTGTCTTTCTTACTCCCCCAGTGGGGTATTGATACACATGGATCATGTTTTCCTGAGCCTTCTCTTCTAGCTGCTGAGCAGTCCCAGCTATCTCAGTCTCTTTTTACATGCCAGATGCTCCACTCTCTTAGTCATCAACAGACTAGAGGAAGGGCTGTTTCTCATGTTATTTCGACACAGTATCACTGTAAATGCTGGTTTGCAAAAGAGAAAGGGTCAGTGAGTGAAGCAATATTTCAGTAATGTCAGAATGAGTCCTGGCAAGATGAAAGTATTACTTTATGCCTATTGTTCAAAAATAACACATTTGCACACCCATATTTATTCCTGTATGACCTACTTTCAGCAGCAGCTCTTATTTCAGTAACAGAAGATTGGGATCTGTGAGTAGCTCATACTGCAACTTAGTTAAGAGCCAGCTTCTCATAATCACACAGAACACAAGCAGCAAAATCAAATGTGCTTGTTGTGGAATTCTAGTGTATTCATCCCAACACACATTTTTTCTGCTTGTCCATTGCTAAGGCTTAGACTTTTGTGAGTCACTAGGAAAAGCAAACCTGGTAGGCATAATTATTAAAATATCTCCTAGCAAAGAAAAAGAAACAGGAATGGAAATCTGTGGGCATGTAAACATTGAAAATAACTGAATTTTCAAGAACAGCATGTGTAACACAGATTGGGAACCACTCACAATAACAAATTTGGTTTCAGTTAGATGAATAAGAATGACTGACTCATTTGATGGCATCTTCAAACTCAGTGTTGTGAGGGTTTTGGTTTTGATTTTCTGTTCTGTTGCTTTTTTTTTATAACAAGGTAAAAGAACTTAGGGCAGATGGGAACCCACTAGAAACTGGGTAAACTGTTTCTGAGAGTATACTTCCATCTGTTTCTATTTTCCTCTACACATTGACTTAGTTCACTCTCTTTAAAGAGTAGCCAAACAAGAAGGAACATTTTTTTGGAACTGTTCTTAGAAGGAGATCTTTTTTCTTCTTTGGTCCAAGTCCAAAATCTGCGGATCCTTTCCTCAACAGCTGCAAGAGATTACATAATTTAAGCATCAGTATTTTTAATTTTTTAAAATAAAAATATTTTATGAAATATTTTTATTACTTTTTTCATAGATTGATAAAATATATATTGAGAAAAATATTGATCATGCTGCTGACACTTATTTTACTTATATATGACACATAGAGGATGTTTGCCCTATGAAATTTGTTATGAACTTTTGTTTTCACACCATGCATATGCATATGACCATTGAATATACTTCTAATATTAATTAAAACTTGTTAAAAAAACTAAAAACACTCCACTTCGGTATGAATTGTAGAAAAATGCAGCAGTACCTTGCAAGTATCTTGCATATGCAGTCTAATCATTCAATACTCTTATATTAGTAGTAAAGACAATAACTATTCAAATGGCTTAAAAATACAATCATCTTGCATTTAATGGAAATTTCCGAAATGAAACTACAAAAAAATCCATTAAAACAATCAGAAAAAATAGGTAACTTTCCAATTCCCTGGTGCGTATATGTAAATGGTATTGTGTCTCTAGAATGAACAGGTGGTATTCTTTTCTCATGATTTCAAGACAACATAGAGGCAAAACCTGATTTATATGAAAAATTAAACACTGTAAATGCAAAAACTGTTGGGATTTTTTAATGCAACTAATGCATTTGATGCTGTTTATAAGGCTGAGTGCACAGGATAGTCTAAAAAGTAAGAATCAATTATACTTAAGGAAGCTTGTAAATTTACAGGTTTTCTGTAAAATCAGTCAGGGACAGCAAAGGTAATACAGTATATTAACCCAAAAAATATTCCAGATTTAACTTTTCTTGTGACTTGGTGTGCTATCTAGAAGACAACCTAAGATTAAGAATATTAAAAACACACAAAATCTTTTAAATAAAAGGCAGGATAAGTGTCTGAAATTTCAACACACTCTCTAAACTGTTAGAAGTGCAAGAGATGTTTTTCTTTAAAAATACATCATCTGGCAGTTAGTGGTTATGTGGGCCATTTTCCTCATTCATTATGCAAATATTTAAATGTGCAATGTTCTTCAATTCAGAGAAATCAACATCTGTATTTTGTGAGGGGGTAGTTATTGAACACTAGATTTATAATAGTATAATCTAACTATAGTACTGAGGGATGTTTAGCTGCAAAGAGACTTATTGAATTATTATTTTATTAGTTAGTGTTATGGTAGGCTAGGTAAATCATAACTGTGGCTGTTCATAGAGGTCTTACTTCAGTGGGAGAGACACCATGCTGGAGTAGGGGATGAGTGTGAGGAGTTTTTCCACTGAGGAGAAAGGAAGAGCAGAGACAATGTGTGATGAACTGATGACAGTCTGCATCCCCTGCCCCCCTCTGCCACTGAGTGGGGAGGAGTTAAAGAAAATCGGGAGCAAAGTTAAGCCAGGGTAGAAGGGAGGGATGGTGGAAGGTAATTTAAAATTTGTTATTTCTTATTATCATGGAACAATCATCAGCCTTAGACAAAATTTGCCTCTTGTGGTGCTACGCAGAATGCAATAATTAGTCTTTGTGCCTTGGCTATGGAGCTCTGTCATAGTGAAATAAATTCACATAAAGCATAAGAGTTATATTACCTTAATTGGCAATTAAGACATTAATTATCATAATAGGAGTTGAATATTATTTCAGTACATACTGGAATTGGTGCAGTTCCTGGTCTGCTTATACAGTTTTGTCTTCTGAACTTTGTCTGTCTGGCTTTTTGTCAAAAGGTGCCTTTAGTAACGTAGCCTTTACATTCTAGGTATAGTAAAAACGTGAGCGTGGTTACAGTGCTGAATGTTACATTAGCAGTGGACATATATTTATGGCTATTATCCATACATATATGTATGTATGTAAATAATGCAACATCTATTCTGAACACCAGTTCACAAATTTGTCACCTGCCCAGTATACCATTCCAAGTCTCCCTAGCAACACACCAACTCTTTGCAGCAACAATCCATCTGTCTGTTTTACCAATCCAACTGTTCACAAGAAAATCCAAAATCTTTCCAGGATCAATCAATCTCAGTATTCTGCCAAGCTATTTTCTCCTCCATGTTAAAATGGCACAGGTTCTTATGCAATAAAGTACTGTGATTTTCTTTTTTAGGGCCAAATCTGTTGTGGTACACCGGTCTTCAGACAGTCATGTAGCTCAAATTTCAGTTACAAAAATGAGATAACTAAAAAGGACAGAGGAAAAACAATGAAAGTTCAACACCTGTGCCAGAAAAAACTACAGTATTTTTTAGAAATTATATACTCTTACAATGCCTTCAACACTGGGCACATCTCCATATGGGAGTACAATGCATAACTTTGAACTGAATTGAAAGGAAGATGATTTTCTGCAATCAGAGAGCACATTTTACACTTAAAAATATGCAGTAATTCTTTAGGCAAGTGCTGAGTACTTCATATATATTGCAAAATTCTAAACATAATTATCTGTATTCATTTCTCTGTCTCGCTCAAGCTATGAAAATAACAATTTATGCATGTCCTTTACCTTATTTCCAGTCTTATTTATTCTGTCTTTAAGCTCCAGTGACACTGTGGTTCCCTGCATCATCTTTTTTGTCTCACAATGCAGGGTCACTGCATATTTTCAACATATAGCTTTGTTTTTTATGGTCCAAAAGAATAAATGAGGCTGGCAGGGACCTTGGGAGCTGTCTAGGCTACCCTATGGTCCAAAGCAGGGCCAAATTTAGGGGGAGACTAGGCTGCTCAGGGCATAATCCTGTTGTAACTTTAAATCCTCCAAGGACAGTGATAGCACAGTTTTCAGAGCAACCTGCTCATCTACTTCACTGTCCTCACAACATAAAAGTTTCTTTTTATATCCGGTCTGAAACTCTCTTGTCTCAATGCTCATCTGTTGTTTCTTACTTTCCCACCTTGAACTCCTGTGAGAAGCCTGACTCCGCCTCCTTGATGACTCTGTGTTAGCTGTGGGATATTAAGTGCAGTAAAGCTGTCCCTTCTCCAGGATGAGCCAGCCCAGTTGCTCCAGTTTCTTCTCAAAGGGCCAGTACTCCAACCTTCACCACCCAGCAGGCCTCTGCTGAGCTCCCTTCACTTTGTCCATGTCTTTTCTCTCAAAAAAAACATCAGAAAAAGTACATGCAGTATCTAGATGTTATCTGAGAAGCACCACATAAGCCCTTCCCTTGATCTACAGGCTATGCCACTGTTAATACAGTCCAGGAGATTGTTGGCTGCCTTTGCTTCCAGCAAATACCATGGACTAATGTCCATCTTGCTACCCACCTCCATCCCAGGGCCTTTTCCACAGAGCTGCTTTGTGATGTCTCCATCTCCAAACAGTATTATGTTGTTGCAGGAGCTGTTTTTTTCCTGTAATAGGAAAAGTTTCTTGGCATTTGGAGAGTTTTACATTTACTCCTGCTGTTTCATAATGCTCCTGTGGCCCACTTCTTCAGCCTGTTCAGGCCCTGTCTTTGAGTGTATTGGCATAACATGCAAAGCTGATGAGAGTGTGCTCTGTTACCTCCTGCACATCACTGCTAGAGATGTTAAAGACAATCAGGTTGATTAAGCACTCTTGGTAAATGCATGATCATGATTTCCAACCACCTGTTTAACTTCGCATGCACAGAAATGTCCTCCAAGGCTATCTTATAGTTGTTGAGGTTAACCTTTTGCTGTGACATACCTTTTTCCAGTCAACATAGACCTCTTTTCCTTCTCAAAGACCACAAGAAGAAGCTAAAATCAAATTGCTATTTTTAAATCCTTTCAAAGCTTGCACATTTACTATTGGATATATTCTATTTTGCTGAATAACAATAGAAACCTCAAAATTACACATCTCTTCTGCATATGACAATATTTTGGCTGAAGTTGTATTCATTTTCATGGCACATAAATTCTTCTAGGTATGAATTACTGATATAAAGTTTCTGTCTAAAGAATATATCTTGGAAATCTTCAAGAGGGTTATTGTGTCAGCTCACTATCAAATGTATTGTAGCTTGTAAGATGTCAGGGGAAATTAGAGATGTATGGACATTAAAATATGAGCAACCAACTTAGCTGAGGAATTTTTTGATGATTCCAAATTAGCCTACTCTTCACTCAAAGGAAAGTCAAGCAGTGTTTCAAGTGGACTGTCTAAAGAATATTCATATGAATTAACAATGTAGGCCTGAGTACACAAATTTACTAATTGCAATTAGAAAAGAGTAGTATTTAAATACACTTCCTGAGAGTTTAGAAACTTTTCAAATGGTTTTGGTTACTCTAATTGCTGCAATTCATCTAAAATTTAGTTAATTCATATTCTTTAGGTCATTGGGCTTCTAAAAAAGGTTGACACTGCATTTATTTAAAATAATTAAAGTTATGGAAAGCCAACATGTCACATACTAATAAGTACTTCTCTTCCTGGTCCCTTGTACTTAATTCATCTTTTAGATCAGTCCTTAGATATAATGGGATGACTTTTAAATCCCATTCACTTGCACAAGACAATGGCTTTGCACTGCTTTTTGTAAGCAGAAAACTTTATTTGTTCTCTCTTCTGCTTATGTTGTCAGCTTAGAGTAGCTAGAGCGTCTGTTTTATGGTATCCTACCAAAAGACCTCAGTATCTGGGAAACTAAGAGCAGGTTCATTTCCTATGCATTAATTTTTGAGGTGCCTGTGGAGAACACTGGCAACACAAGAGAGCTCTAATACAATTCCACTCTGCTGTTGGACAGTGTTAAATGAGGTTTGTGATTTATTTTGTTTTATTAATGCATGGAAAACATTTTTATTTATGGTTGTAGCAGAAGTACCATACCTTACTGTTTCTACTGGCTTTTTAAAATAGTCACCTCCTTGTAAAATCTGTGAAAATCTGGTCAGCTTCACTTTTTTTGTCCAAATAAGCACTGAGATGCTGGGGATAATATGCTCCTTGTCCTTTATGAAAATTGCTCCATGCACACATGTGTACTTAGTCATATTTCTGTACTTTTTCCCAGTGTCCAACATGTCCTTAAGAAAAAATAACCTGTTAAAAAAGGGATTCTACATAATATGTAGTGGGGTAAAATAGCAATGTTAAAGCTGACTAAACTAATCAAATTATTAGTGTAGGTCTCTAGATATTCTTGGCATTTTATTTCATAGAAAGATTTCAGTCCAGAGAGGTAATCTAATAGTCTTGGTCAGTAAAATCCAGCTCTCAACAGACGTTCTTATTCAGATGAGTTGCACTGTACATCCTGAATAATTAGATTGTACATGGGTGGCTTGAACTTCATTGCTTGGTGCAAAGAGCTGACTCGCATCTCTTCAGGTCATGTGAACTTAATTTGGGATCTGTAATGTAATGGAGGCTAGGCTTTGTGCACAATTCACAATGCCAGACTAACAACAGGGGATTCACAGGGGTGATAGGGTTGAACAGATGAAAGCACTGCTGTATTACAGACTCGTACTTTAAACCTAATTTGGATACAGAATTTCACCTTTTCAACTCTTCCCTGCATTCAGTCACAAAGCACAATTGCTCAGACTTTATACATGCCATGACTTTGGCCCTGCAGTCACGAGCAGAGATGTCACAGTCAGTTGATCTAAAATGTGTATCAACACTAGACACCACTGAGGAAAATGTTTAAAAACAAGTAAAACTAAGTGCTGAGTATTCAGAAGTTGGATACCGTGTTAAATTGATGAGACAAAATGTGTTACAGAGTCCTGTGGAAAGCAAATGTAGGAAACAGCTGTAGATCTAATACTTCAGACTGTTCCCTTACCCTGAACACTACAGAAAGAAATAAAAATAAGGGACATTTAATATCCGTTTTTGGTTTTGCAGGTGATTATATTTATTCACATTTTAAATTTTTTTATAGTAATCTAAAATGAAACATGATACGATAGTTACATTCATTTTCTTGTTTGCATCTATAACAACAGCATATGTTTTTTCTTATGCCCTTCTCAATTATTGAAGGGTAGAGAACTATATGGTTTTAAAAATTAGAACATGCCAGACGTGGAGAGGTGACGTAAGAAGGAAAATAAAGTTAGACTGAGAGAAAAGAAGAAAGTCGGTGACCCAGAAATGTAGCATGATTTTATACATTGAAGAAAAAACAGGAAGAATAGATTTCCTAACACAGACAAATTCTAAGTGGGAAAGTAACAAAAAAATAAGGACCAGGCATTATATTACAGGCATTTCTGTATGCAATCAGGCTATATTTTATCTTTCTGATGAAATTACAAATAAATGCTATAATAATAATGTTTCCTCTCAATGAAAATACATTATATTGATTGATTTATTTTGTTTTACATTAGAAAAGGCCCTGGTTGAAGAAAGGTTTTATATTTGGGTTCCATTTCATATTTCATCTGTATAATCAAACTGACTCATCTTGTGGTGTTAGATGGAACACAAGTAGATCTAGAGGACAGAGGAAGAGGAGCAAATTGTGACAAAATTTGACAGGAAAGTCTTGTGAAATTAAGTAAAAGAGTTTGAGCGCTCCATCTGAAAAAAAAAGCCTATAAATCTTGTTTTGAATCTTTGATTTCTGCTTGTCCTAATTAGTTATATCTTGAAAAAAGTTCATAAAAATAAATTTTTGTACGTATTTTTAAAATTATAAATCCATTCCTTATGATAATAAAAAGGAAGTATTTTGAGCCTGAAAATATGATGCAAATTACTTCACTTAGCCTATAGCAAAACATTCTGCATCAAAGAGCTGTGCTAACTGAAGCAATAGTCAATGTTTAAAAAGAAATAATGAATCTAGAAAATGAAGTTTGAATTTTTATTTCTCACAGCATGTGGAAATTTAGATAGTTATATCTGTGGAGTTACATTCTTGTCCTTAAATACAGATCAAATTTCAGTCTGTGATAATGATATAGTCCATAAGCTTACAGTCCACAACTCCAGCAAATCTGGAAAAACAAACCAGAAGAAATCAGACGTTGTCATTTTAATATGTTCAAATGGATGTAGTAAGCTTACTTTTTAAATGGTACATTTGTATAAAAATTAGAAGATGTTCTAAATTAATCACAAAGTCACATATTGGTTGAGCTTGGAAGACACCTCTGGAGGTCATCTGGTCCAATCCCTATGCACAAGCAGGACCATCTAGACCTGACTGTGCAGGACCATGTCAAGATGGCTTTTGAATGTCTCAAGGAGGGTGATTTCACAAACTCTTAGTGCAACCTGCACCAGTGTTCAGGCACCATCACAGTAGAAAAGCTTCTCCTGATGTTCAGAGGGAATATTGCAAGGACATGTTCAACTTGTGCCCACCAGGACCTCCAGGGCCTTTTCTGGCAAATTGTTTTCCAGTTGGGTTGCCCCCATCATTGGTGCCCAGGTTGTTCTTCCCCCGATGCAGGGCTTTGAACCCTTTCAACCCTTCTTAATCTTCATGAGGTTCATATCAGCCCATTTCTCTTTCTGAAGGAGAGCCCAGAGACTGTCTGCCTCACTTGGCTACCTCTGTTGCCTGTGCTGTTACAGAGATACCTCAGAATAACCTGCTGCAGAGGCAGGATAGTTGAATTGTTGCAGCAGTCTCCACAGGTTGATTAGTTCTGATTAGAAATTCTCTTACCTTTTGCTGCATGTTCTGTCTAATATGGCCATCCTGCTTTAGAGTGCACTGTGCAGACATACATGATTTGTTAATGCTGGGTTATATTTCTGCACAGTAATTCTGTCACTGTGAAACAATATAATGTGCAGATTACTTGTAAGATTAACATCTGCATGCTATGTACATTCAGCTTTTCTTTGGCTTTCTAACAGTCACTCAGAATAACCAGTTACTAACTGTAGGGAGCACTTCAATTCCTTTTTTTTTTTTTTTTTTGGGGAGGAAACAGGAACTTTTTGTTTTTTTTTTNACTCAGAATAACCAGTTACTAACTGTAGGGAGCACTTCAATTCCTTTTTTTTTTTTTTTCTTAGGGAAGGAACAAGTAACTATTGTATTTTTTCATGTGGCTTTTTTTTTAATTTGCTTATCTTGTATTTTAAAATTATTACATAAAACATCTATAATGCATGCAAGGTTTTGAAAACAAGCAGGTATTTTGGTTTAAGACTTGCAACAATTGTTTGGAGTAAAGGAAACTGGGTATGAGAGGCTTCTGAAGGATTTGGTTTCTCATTTGTATACCTAGCTTTATCTAGTAAACATAAGTATCTAATTATAAAAAGAAACATGAGGAAAATTGTAAAGGTCATTTTAAAATTATTACTTTTACTGTTATTTCCACACTAACAAGAAAAATTTTGTTTAAATACTTTTATATAGGTAGTAAAGATTATGAATGACCTTCTAGACACTGTCAAATAGTTTGAATGTGTTTTGCTTCAGTATTCCTCCTAAAAGCCTTCAAACACCACTGGGAAAAAATTTTCTCTCCTTCACACCTTATGAGTTGTTTAAGGGAGAACATTCACATAAAAGTACTTCTTGGTTATAGAATAATCTTGTTGCAAGCCTGAATGTTTTTTTACATTCTCACTGTCCTTCTCTTACAATCTCTATTGTAAGCTGACTTTTTTCCCATCCTCCTGCTCTGCAAGTAAGAAAGGGGAAAATTTTTCAATAAACAGTATAAAGAAAAAAATCTAACAAAATTGTGGGGGCAGATGTTAATGGTGTCCTAAACCCTTTTTCATATAAAAACTGTAACATGCTTAAAAGCTCTTGGATTTGATATGTTTCACCCTTTTTTCACATAGATTTAGTGCTTATAAGCAAGTAAGCATTGGCTGTACTCTGAAATAGCTGACAATTTTTCTTTGCTCATCTTTGCATTAAAACTTCATGTTTTTGAGTACTCAACAGCAGAAATAACTTCACTCTTTCAAAAATACTCTTCTTTGTAAAAAGGTATGGAGACAAACACTGCCTTCAGACAGTGTCTACAAAAGCAGGGACAATAGCCATTATCACTCACAGAGATGAGTCTTATGACTGTTGAATTTTAGATGCTTTTTAAGATAACTTAGAAGTCATGAATGTGAAACATACAGTACTAAATTGTTTAACTATGCTGCTGGTAAAAAAGTTGTCTGGCTAAAATACACTATTTTTTTTTGTTCTAGGCAAACAGAAGATTCACCTATTTATTCAGGTACCAAGTTTAAAAGCAGAATTTTGGAACCTGTTAGTTACAAGACATTGCACATGCTCCAAGGTATCATGCTGAATTTAAGATAAGTAAATCAGTAACTTACTTTTATTTATTTGTTTATTTATTTCACTCAATTGACATTAATTCAGAAAAAAATTTTCAGTACTTTTTAGAAACAAAGTTAATCCTCCACTGGACCAAAGTAAATAACTATATCTTTAATAAAGTTGTAACTGTCCATATCTAACTTTATGAAGGTTAAGTTTATGGGAACAGCTACAAACCTGGGTCAAAGAGTCTTTGAAGGAATAATTGATAATACATTTCTGTGATGGATTATGCCTTCTGTGGTAACACCATTTGTAAAAATATATTCCAGGTTTGTCTATAATCTCAGGCTGATATACACTAATCTGGTGATGCAAAGTAACGGTAAACCTGGAAAATAAATAAATAAATTAGGGTAAACTGCATTTTGGCACCTTTAGCCACAGCAAATAATTTTCTACTCCAGGAGTGATTTCACTTAATTCAACACACCTCATAGTAGTACTACACGTCTGCTTTCTTCCAGTGTGTCTCTTCTGCCAAGTATTTCATAGTCAAAGTGATAGCATTGATACCTGCTTTGCAGAGATGAAAACAGCTGCACAAGAGAATCAAGTCCTAAATAGGCGAATCAAAATGTCCAAAGCAGTTACCTGAAACACATACCAGAGGGATTGTTTTTACTGCTGTGAATTTTGGCTCAATTTTAACATAGAATCAGTAAAACTGATTAAACTATATCTAAATATACTTTGAAGATTTCCATTTAAGAATTTTCTGTTACAAATTTCAAAAAACAGTCTTGTGTATATCATATACTTGGGTGACATTTCCATTTGTATTCTCTAAGTAATATGATGAAGGCTACAGGCTGGCAAATGTTTCAAAAACTAAGGGAAGTTCACAACTAAAGCTACCAGAAAACCTTGTTTCATATACAGGACTGTGTGCTAGAAGATTCTCTCAAACTTCTAGGAAGAAAACC
Source organism: Scytalopus superciliaris (assembly GCA_013400415.1). Taxonomy (NCBI): domain Eukaryota; kingdom Metazoa; phylum Chordata; class Aves; order Passeriformes; family Rhinocryptidae; genus Scytalopus; species Scytalopus superciliaris. The sequence goes on from VXBX01008002.1 coordinate 441,455, forward strand.
TTAGAAAATTACTGTAAACAGCACTTGGTGATACTTCTATCTACTTAATGTATAAGTTTCATATAGCAAAAATGTTTTAATAGCTTTTTTCCTGTTTCTTATTTTCTGTAATTTATTAATAATATCCTGTAAGTTTTACAAAACTAGATGCATCAAAAAGAAGGAAAAGAGGAGTTTGACACAACATCTCTATGGAATCTGGAATTAAACTCCGGTGGGATATTTCAAGACGCCCACATTCTGCTATAGTAAGAAGATTTCTAAAGCAGTAGATTAAAATGCACTATACTATTTTTTTTTTTTAAATGTGGTACTAGAGTATTCATTTTAGCAGAATTTCTTGTATTTCCAACCCTGACAACCTTAACAAATTACATTGTAAACAGCTGTCTTGTGCCAACACTCTTAAGAGGAAATCCTGTTTATTGTCCAGTATGAACAAATTTATTAACTTTTTTCTCCCTTGTTTAGTTTCTGGAATGCAATATTACAGTATGATGGAGACAGTTGCAAGTCATGATTAAGAGTATTATTCATGATTCCCCCAGAAATGCTTCAGATTATTACTAGACACAAATGAATGATGGCATGGAGAAGATGAAGGGTATTTTAATTCTTCATTCCAAAGCAGTGAAATAACTGTGAAGACGCATAAGGTGCACTGACAAATCCTTTAGCACTAATGTATAAAACAAAAATGTGTATTTAAGTCATTGTAGTTTACTAATGTTGACATTCCAAGGTCAAATTTCTTTTGAATAGGGACAGGTCTTGTAAAACACAAACATACGAATGAACATAAAAATTTGAATTGAAAACCTAAAACCAAATTTTTAAATAAGGGCACAGAAAACATAATATAGTTTCAATAAGTAGTGAGGAATTTTGTGCTCATTTTCTGAGTACTTTATGTATTGACACCACATCTGATTTTCTTATTGAATTATGAAAAAAATAATATCTTTATTCTATTTTAGGAATATCTGCAGTTTTACCATGTTAAAAGATATTTTTATGCATTTCACGGAACTTTTTGAAGCTATACAAGTTCCCTCAAAATGACACATGGAGCCTAGGAATGCCTAAATGGTATATCTAGTTCCATCTTTTATCAACTGTGATAAGTACCACCTTTCACATTACATCTTGGCATTCATTTATCTGACATTTTCATCAAATATCATATAAAAATTACTTCTCTGGTCAATGGAGATGAACAACTGAGGTGTAAATCATAATGTGACAAATCATTTGAGAGGGGCCTCTCTCTCCAGTGCCTATAGAGGGAGCCTGGCTGCTGCATTTTTAAAATCCTGTAATTAGCTGAGATGAAATCCTGTCCTTCATATAACAATATATGACAACTGATACATTCCAAATAGTTAAGCAAGTAACTTGGAATCTCTGCATCCCTTCTAGTATGTGATATACAACATAAAAATAGGGAATATTTTCTAAGAAAGACTTCATGCTTTTAGGAAAACAACCACAAAAACCTGTGTATAAGAGTGTTGCAAAGTAATGCTAAATGGCCCATGAGTTGAGCATGCATTTTACATATGCTTAACTTTGTATTTGTCGCTAGCATTAATAATTATAATTAGTAAAATAAACTTGTCACTAGCATAAATAATAATGTGTTACATTAATTGTGATCAATGTAACACAATAAGACAATGAGAAAAATAAAGAGTAACAAGGTTTGGGGACACCTGCCATGGCCCTTGACACTAGAAAGTTCAGATAAGACTTTTTTCCAGACAACTGAAAAAACTGTATTTAGTATATAGCAATACAAAGTAAATAACTGATACCTACATGGTTTGTCAAAAACAAGTTACGTTAATTTGATTTATTTTCCTTTCATGATAAGGCAACAAATTTTTTAGGTAAAGAAGAAACAGTTGTTACATATTTCGATTTTCAGACCTATATTGCATTAAGCCGTATAAGTGAGAGAAACAGAGAAGAGTTGCAATTAATTCTATAAAACTGAAAGGATGTATTGACTGATGCTGCTCAGAGTTCTGTCTTGGATCTCATTATGCTGCCTTTATCTCTGACTTGCTTTCTGTTGTACTAAATTTCTAGGTAAAGTCAGATTAGGAAGGACAGTAGTAATGCTGGAGGACAGGATTGTTAATCAAAGAGACTGTGACAGATGCAAGAAAAGCACTGGAAACAAAGATTAGTAGGCGATTCAGTCAAAAAATATGCAAAATTTCACCCTTTTGTTCACTATAAATGCAGATGGACATCACCTGTAGAACATTTCAACAGATGAGGAACAATTGATGTCACTGGTATTAGTTAGCCTAAAGAAGAAAAGCTTGAAGGAAAATGAAGCTGGTGAAGGGTCTAGAAAACATGTCTTATGAGGAATGGCTGAGGGAACTGGGGTTGTTTAATCTGGGAAGGAAGAGGCTCAGGGGGAATCTAACTGCTCTCTACAACTACCTGAAAGTTGGTTGTAATAAGGGGGGAATGGGCAAACTCTTCTGCCATATTGCAAGTTAAAGGATGAGAGGAAATGGCCTTAAATTGCCGCAGGAGAGGTTCAGATTATATATTAATAAATAAACTTTAAAAAAATCACTGAAAGAGTGTTTAGGCATTGGAATAAGTTGCTCACGGATGTGATGGAGTCAGCATCTCTGGAAATGTTAAAGGGTGTCTGGATGTGGCATTTGGGGATATGGTTTAGAGGTGATTATGATAGTTGATGGTTGGACTAGATGATCTTGAAGGTCTCTTCCAAGTTTGATTATTCTGTGATTGTGTGAAACATGGGAAAACATTTTGGATATTCACAAAGGAGTGGGTGGAAATGGCACGGGTCTACAGTTACCTGCTGCGAGTTATGGTTTTTGCTACCTGCCATACTGCTCCGTCTGTTCACACTGCAAAGGGGCCCTATCACTGGAATTTCCAAAGGGTTTGTAGGCAGGAAGTTTCAAGGAAAAAGTCTGCTGATAAAAATTAGCTCCTTAGTGATATAGTGGAAGGTGCCCCTGCCCATGGCAGGGGTATTGGAAGTAGGTGAACTTTAAGGTCACCTTGAACATAAATCATTCCGTGATTCTGTGATTATTGCTAATGTTTACCGTTGATATTACAAAAAGTATAGATCAATTTGGAATGAGAGAAACAAGAGAAGAAAGAAGAAGGAGGAGAAGAAGATGGTCTTTGTATTACTATTTCTATGGAGAGTTATGTTTTCATCTATACTGGAATAAAGGATGACCTATAGCACTGGGTTTGAAATGATAATTTTGGAGGTAAGGAGTCTCTTTTTTTGCTTTAATTTAGAAAATACTATTTCTAAATTGAACATAAACACAGTTTAAAATGGATAAGTAAGGAAATCTTTCTTTTTTGGACTTAATACTACCAATAATTATTTGGTAATGATTTAATGTGGACTTTGATAGCAGTATAATTAGACCTATTATTTGTTATTTATGAAGACAATTTAATGGGGGTAATCTGCAATTGAAAACAACTGATGCTGTGGCAGTACCACTATTAACAAATGTAAAATCAAATCCATAGTCTCAAACCTGGCACAAGGTTGGCTCTTGAAAGCACATGCAGTGCTTCTACTGGTTTAAAAAGAAACATATAAACATATCTAAGGTTTGACTTTGTTGCGAACAAGTAAGAAGTTTCTTCTCTTTTAGGAAACAAAGTATTTATTATTAATTTTTTCCGAGCATTTTCTGAAAATAAGCACAGTAACTCTAGAGGTATATGACAAAACAACATTTCAGAAAAAACTTCATAATTACTGCTATCCATTGGTTTAAAATGTCTGTTGAGATACTGTTGAGATACTGCCTGTCCATCTTACAATTGTGAAAATGTCACTGCAGATTTTAGTTCTGATACATAGCTGTATCAAATGTTTCCAACACTTTCTTAAATACAGCATTATATTTCAATAAATAATTAGAATATAGAAAACTCATTGCTTGGTCTGTTTTATACCCTTTCTAGTATACCTCCCTAATTTTACAGAATCTGCATTGTGGTCCTCTGTGTTTGAGGTGACTAACTAAAAGTGATAGTTTAAACAGAATAAAATGTATGCCTGAAATTTTTTATGTGACCAATCTGACTGAAGTGGCAAAGACAGCTACTATTTATCTCTTGTGTTACAATAAGCATCTAAAAATCACATATTATGGCCACTTAGTTGGCAAACAGGCAAATAAGCACCTAAGATACAGGCAGGTACTACCAGGAGTCCAACTCTTCTATGTTTTCATTTGCTCATCTTTGCAAATCTGCATCTTTAAAAAATAGTTCATTGATTATGACTAGTGACTTCAATAGAGAATGATGTTCAGAAAATGTCAGAACTTATTTGAAAAGGAATACAATTTTTTTTGGTCCTAAGTCTGATAAGGGTAAGAAATTTGGGACCTATCCATAGTTTACGTTGCCATTGCACTAATGTTACTATGCCTTAATGATCATTGACTTTCATACCCTGAAGCAGGTAATTTCCAGTTGTATGACTGAAACCTAGAAACTATAATACTGTTTTCTGCTGAATAAATAATGACAAATATATATCTGAATATATGAGCATGTAGATGTTCATATACTCTGCTACTAAAGGGAAGTAAACTTCTCCATTACTTGCAAGCAGAAAATATGTTTGCTGCTATATTGTGCTGCTTAGCATTTGGAACCTGGCCCTGTGTAATCTAATAGGTGTTTGAAAAGAAAACGGAATAAATTGGTTTTATTTTGTCACTTCTTTGCCTTAGATCAAAAGTTTAAAACCTCTGGGTCAAGGAGTGTCTCTGTAGGACTTATTTACACTGATGCTTTCTTACACTTTGTGCTCTCTTTGTACTGCTAAGAATAAAAAAGTTTTAAAAAAAATTAAAAATACAGAAGAAATATATGCAAATGAAAAAGCAGATTATTTATTGGTGACATAGCAGTAGACAAGTTCTACATACAACAGATTTTGACAAAAGGAAAACCTCAGAGAGAACCAAGTCTTAGGTATAAGTTGAGCTTAAAACTTACAGCAGCATTGAGAGCTGATTGCAAAAATTCAAAGTACTATACTGGAGGTTGATTTTGTGTGTTTAATTGTACTCTAAATACTCCCAGAAAAGTCTGCTTGGAGTGCTTGAAGCATGTGCATGAATCTTTACAATAGCAGGGCTCAAAAATCAATATGATATGTACCTAATAATCTTATATTAAGAAAATACTGACATAAAAGTACAAAATGCTTCATTTGTCAAAATCTGAGACATCTATTTTCTTGATTAAAAATGACTAGTTACAGGGTGTCATGCTTCTCCAGTAGAAGAACACCATCTCCTTGATCACTATGTAGCTGGTAGAAAATACATTTTAAAGTTTCTTTTGTTGATTTCTTTTGGATAGTTTTCACTACTAATTTGGGAGGTAGGAGGAAACAACATGTCTGTCGTTTTTGTGAAAATAGTGACAGCTTCAATATTTTGCAAAAGTGGAAAGGATAGAGAAATGCTTTACTTTGGCTATGACAAGCTCAGCAAACTGTTCATTTTCTGAGGAAAAGAAATAGGAAGAAATGTCAGAAAAACTAATGATAGTCATTGAATATAGTCTTTCTGTCTTTTAAAAAGTAACTGAGTACCACTTAGAAAAATAATATTTTTTTTAAAAAAATTGTTTAAATCATCAAGGATGAGATTATATTTGTATTTTAAAATACTTTATGGTAGTGGCCTAAACTTGCCATAGATTTTTGAAATTGTTTAAGTATATAGAACTCTGAATATGCTGAATAGTGAATACTCTTCAGAGATGTGTGTGTGCTATGTATCTAGGGATCAAACACCTCCAACTATTGAGTTCAAGCTCTGAAATGCTATGCATTTCTAAGAGAAAAAACTATGGTAAAGCATCAACATTGCTACAGTTGAACATAAAAGCATCTCTCTGTATGAAGGTCAAGTCTCTTTTCTAATCAGATATTAACATACTCATTTATACTGTCTTGAAATCCCTTGTCCCTCAGGGACTGCAGAATAGGCTTAAGTGACCCTTAATTATGGTCATAGAGAAAAAAGTCATTAATGAGATAGTGCCCTTTGGCTCACATACAGAGAAAAAACAAGCAAAAATCCCCCAAACCAACAACAAAATGACAAAAAAAAAAAAAAAAGAAACCAAAGAAAGCACTAAACAAACAAACAGACAAAAATGCCTCTGAGCCTGTCCAACTGACATAAATTTGAACCCAACATTAACAATATTTGGGAATATATATATGCAATTTATGTGTGTGTGTGTGTGTATCAGTCTAATAAGGCAGTTGTCCCTCACAATTTCTGTTTTGTTCTGGTTTTGCTTTTTTGAAGATCAAGGAAACTGTGTGACTTAGGGCAGCAGGGCAAAAGACACATTGCCAGGACTCCAGAGAAATGCTGAGAAGTAAAACAGGAAATGTACTGAGGCCATAAATTTCTGCTGCATTCTAACAGAATTTAAGATATCATTGGAAAGACTATGGACTAACAAAGAATACAAGAATTTATAGTGTTAAATAGTATCCTCAGTGTAAGGGAAAAGGGAATGAAAAATATAACACACATGGTAATGTTATTATAAAAACAAAGACTAAGTTTTTTAGTTTCTAACTTATACAGGCAACTCCTGTTTAAAAGTGCTCACAAGGTTTGTATCAACAACAGAAGATGTTGTAGTCTGTGTATGAGTGGCCATTTGTTGTATTATGCATCACGGGAGATCATAAAATCATAGAATGGTTTGTGTTGGAAGGAATTTTAAAGATCATATAGTTCCAATAACCCTGCCATGGGCAGGGATACCTTTCACTAGACCAGGGTGCTCAGAGCAACATCAAACCTGGTCTTGAAAACTCCCAGAAGTGGGACATTTTCTTTTCTGGGCATCCTATTCCAGTGCCTCACCACCCTCACAGTAGAGAATTTTCCCTTAATATCTATTCTGAACCTACTCTCTTTCAGTTTGAAGCCATTTCCCCTTGTCCTGTCACTACACACCCTTGTAAATATTCTCCATCTTTCTTGTAGGTTCCCTTTAGGTACTGGAAGGCAGCAATTTGGACACCGCAAAACCTCTTTTCCAGACTGAACCAATCCAATTATCTCAGCCTTTCCTTGTAGGAGACGTGCTCCATCCCTCTAATCATCTTGGTGGCCTTCTCTTGGCTCACTCCAACAGGTCGATGTCCTTCCTGTGCTGGGGACACCTGTGCTGGATGCAGTGCTCCAGGTGGGGTCTCACAACAGTGGAGAAGAAGGACAGAATCACCTCCCTCGACCTGCTGGCCACACTGCTTTGGGTGCAGCCCAGGATATGGTTGGCTTTCTCAACTGCAAGTGCACATTGCTGGCTTGTGTCCAGCCTCATATCCACCAGCATCCCCAAGTGCTTCTCTGTAAGGCTGTTCTCAGTGTGTTCATCCCCCAGCCTGAATTAATAACAGCAATTGTTCTGACCCAGGTGCAGGACCTTGCACTTGGCCATAAGAAATCGTAAGATTTCCATGGAACGACTTCTTGAGCTTGTCCAGGTCCATCTGGATGGCAACCCATTCTTCAGGAGTCCCAACCACGCCACTCAGTTTGGTCTCATCTGCAAATTTGTCAAGGGTGCACTTGATCCCTTCCTCTATGTCATTAAAAAAGGTCAACTAAATTCCTATAAAGACCATAAAAGAATTTAAAGCCAGCCTGGCAACAGATGCTATTTTGGTTTTCTCCTATATATCATTGTTCTTAATCTTTGTAACAGCCTTCTGATTCATATTCCAAATTCAGGTTATCCACGGATATGATGGCTTTATCCCAGCTAGAGTCGAAACAGTGAAGTAAATCAAGGTCAAGGGTTCAATTCAGATTGACCACACACAGGCACCTAGTGTGTCATGGGTTCAACCTTGGCAAAATGCCAAACCCCCCCAAGATGCACGAGGTCCCAGTGAAAGGAGGGAAGGAAAAAAAATCCTGAAACTGGAAAAAACTATATACATATATTTACAGGAAAGTTACAATACATATATGTACAAATATAAGAAAAACCAATAATAACTTCATCGAAAGCTGTCCACCCCAATAACACACAGATTCCACCACCCAAAACCCACACGAAACAAAACTAATCAGGTTTCCCTGAAAGAGCACCCAGCAAAGCAATATGAAACAAAAACTATTTACTTCCCAGAGCCCAGAACTGCTGTGGGCATCTCGGCAGGGAAGTGGCAGGGCCTGTCGCTCTGGGAGCAGCAACAGGGAGTCCTCACCACCACATTGCATGGAGAGAGGGAGGGCAAGAGAATGAGGATACGTCCCCCACTAGATTTATACTCGATGTCAGATGATATGAAATACCTCTTTGGTTGCTTAAGTCAGGTGATACTTGCCCCTCTAAATCTACGGAGTGCCTCATGGCCCAAAAACTGAGGCCTGCTAAATTTGGTTTCAGGTCTAACTAAACTAAGGCCTTAATCTAAGTTTTGTGGGTTTATCAAACCCATCACATAGTGCCCTCAGAGGATTTGACACAGGACTGGAAGGTAACCCACACAATTCTGTAAGTGAACCCAAAACCCAACTAAGACAATTAAAAGCCATCCCATACTGCACTGCATCTTTAGATGTGGGCAATCAAATTAAACATCCCCCAGATTTTTATAGTTAGATGCAGTCCAGAAAATGCTTCAACTGACAATTAAATGATCTTAAATGCAGAATTCATTTATATAGACCCCCATAGACTTCTAAAGTTAAGCATTTGAATGTGAATGTGACTGTGAATAAATCTCAGCCCTAATACCATCTTAAGAATTTTCTAAATGTCAGTATTTTTCACCCTTGTATAACACAGCAAAGTGTATTTGCAGTTACTCCTGCTTTACTCTAGCAAGGTATCTGTTTTATTCTAGCAGAGTATTCATCAATCATTAAAAACTTTCAAATTGGGAGTTTAGTAAATTATTACAACTAGCAATGAAAAGATATTTGTTGAATAGAAATTCAATGTATGTTCTTTCAGCAATTTTTACACTGAATTCTAATGTCCATATAGGCACAACTTGACATATATGTTGTGTCAGTTATCATCATTTAATGTGTTCTAATATAATCAAAACCTGAAGAAAATAAGCATCTTGTTTAAACACCCAGCTGCTGTTGACCAAAGGCCACAGTACTGAGAGAATAGCATATTACTTTTTCTGGGACAAGTTTTCAAGCTATTGTGATGGTTTCAGTCATCTTTGATAAGGAATTCTTAGTGATTCAGTCTAAAGAACAGGAAATAAAATCCTTGATCCTGCAAGATGCTGAAGTTGATGATGATAAAAGTACCCATTGGGTACATAATTTTTTTTTAAGTGTACATTTGCTTATACAAACAGACCATAAGTAAGAACAGAATATTGACTAGATAACTATGTAAGGAGGGAATAAAGCTGAAGAACTTGTGAAAGAGACAGAGAGTAGGAAAGTTTTTCATACTAGATATATATTATTTTTTTTTTAATTTCAAAAACATATATCCCTACTGACAATTCAAGAACTAGTGTTTTTCAGTTATTACAAAATATTTAGTAAATCAATAATAAAAAATATACAATCAGCCAGACTGATTAAGTACTAATCCTTTCACATTGGAGAAAATGTACAGTGACAGAATTTTGTATATAATATGGACATTCATAACTTGCTGAAATGTTTATCTTCATATAATATATATGCACTGGCTCTGGTTAAGAATTCTGTTGAAGGACTAAAGAAGATCTGAACACTTTTTGAAGTCTAGCTTGTCAAGAATTAACTTGAGTGTGTATGTGGGACTGAAGTAACTTTTAAATTATGATTTTGCCTTTCTCTTATCCAAGTAAAGTTTTTCTAAACTGTAAGAGAAACTATGTTTATCTAACCAGCAGCAGCGTTTGCTTCTACACTTAATCATTCTAGGACTTCATAAATATTTGAATAAGTCAGCTTCACGAGGAGTATGAAAAATGGCATCTAAATACAGTGAACTATACAGTCTTCTACAGTTGATATTTCATGGTCATGTTCTAAGCTTTAGTACTAATGCACAAGAAACCAAAAATCTTCTTTCACCATAGAACCAAAAATTATTTTCAAAAGAAAGGAGAGAAAATTATCAAGTATTTTAAATGTTATAGAGCTGGCTCATGAGTCTTGAATATCAAGAAAACAGATTCTACAAACAATTCTGGCTTTTATAATTTTCAGAAGTTGATAGAATAATGTTCCAGTAGTCTTTTTGTTCTTCCTAACTAAACAAACAAAGAAAAACACTCCCAAGATTAACATGCCTACGGAGTTCAAGAGAAATTTAATTTAAAAAAGAAAAAAAACCTTTACAAAAGGGACATGAAAGTAGTTTACTGTCTCAGCTTAAATAAAATTGTATACAGTGAAGAACATTACCAAGAGTAGGAGAAAAGAAAATTGCATCTCCAAGAAATGAGCATGTGTTGTTCTGTGTTTCTTCAGAAGTTAAGGGAGTGAATACAGCTGGGGAATGTGAGAAGCATTACAACAAACTTCCTTCCTAATTTCAAGAATCCTCACAATGGTATACAGAAAGCCTCTATACAAACATATCTTCATCCTTTCTCATGTGCAAATGTAAAATTATCTTTCCATAAAAAAACCCTCAACAGTTTTCTAGTTCCTAAAGAATACACTAGGTATGAATGACAGGAGGATGTTTCATGACTGGTTTTGAACAAACACTTAGCAGATTTGTCTGGTGAGCATCAGAAAAAGTCATTATGCAGACTGTTAAGGGCTGACATAGATATAGCATTAAGGGCTAAATAAATGAATGAGTTGGGCTACCATGCAAGAGTTTCTGCAGGTCATTCCATTTCTCTGCAGAAAAGTAGTGAATATATAATACCAAACGATTTTCCATCCAGCATTTTCCTTTTTGTTGACTGCTAACTAAAAAGTTACTATCGGAGTAATGTAAAAGATATGGTCTACACTCTTTGGGTGGTCACATACCTTTTTAACAAGATAGGATCTTGCAAGAAATGATGAGATAAGTAAAATGCTGGTGAGGAATTTTTTTGTGGATTGTTTTCATCAACATAGTACATCACATCAAAACCTGAAACTACAAACAATATGATCAAATTGCAACACAATTTCTCTCTCTCTCAAACAGTTTCCTGTTCAAAATGAAATTGCAGATAGAAAGAGGTGGGCAACAAGAATTAGCCTAACCATCCTAAGCCATCGCTAATGCAAGGGTGTAAACATGACTCACCTTGGAACACTGGAGAGCTTAGTTTGTCTTCCTGGTCTGTCTGATTTCAAACAGCAACTTTGAACCTGCCTTTTATATTCAAGGTGAGTGCCATTACCAGTAAATTATGAAGTTAGTCTCTTTCTCTGACCTAATGAATATTCATTTATATAAACAAAGTAGAACAGCTTCAGTAAGAATGAATTAAACAGAGAGCAGTTTTGGTTATTCATATGTATTATACTGATTACAGGGTCCAGAAATTCAAAATGAAAGCTGACAGTCACTCATTCTGCCAAAAGGGAATCACAGAAAGCACACTAGATGCAAATAGGCAAACAAGAATGGTAAATATTGATGAAATTATATGTTTTAAAGACTGTAGATGTCTGTAAGAATGGTTTGTTTTGGTAATAGTTGAGTAGATAGAATTTGTAATTTCTAGCAAATGGATTCTTCTGTAGTCCTTATGCCTCCTCCCATGTCCTTCCTGTTAATTTAAATGCTGCTTGTGTTGCTACTGCCAGCTCATCGCAGCTGTAAGATCAACCCTTAAGAGACCAGACAAACTGGAAGCATCTTTTACAGGATGTGTGTTACAGGCAGTCATTAGTCTTATGACATTTATGTACCAAAGAAAAATTACAATCTTTGTAAGTCACACAAATGTAACTTATTTTGCCACATAAATCCCTGATATTCTACAAGCTGCTGTTGTATGTCTCTGTTTCCATTTTGTATGTCTGAATCTAACTTGTTACTATTTAGATTGATTTAACCTTTCTTCAAGAGCTATTATATCATATCCATTTTAAAGAGGAAAATGCTGTGATCCATATGTAGCAGTTATGATGAACTCTCAGCATTAAAAACTAGTGGCATAAGTGAAATTTTCAATGTCTCATACTGCTAGAAGGCATAAGAATAATAAAAAAAGGTGCTCCATTTAGATTTGAGTTTCTTAGTGAAATGTCTTCTCATTTTTGAGATAATTTGAAGCAATGAGGAGGGGGAAACAACTTGATGAACATTTAAATTATGCCTTATATACTGATATATACTGATGTCACAACTTGGAAAAAGGAAATATTCTTAATGTTTATCCATTGAAAATATATCAAAATGCATAAAATTAGGGTTTGAAAATCAATAAAAATAAGGGAGTTCATGTAATGTGGTTCAACTGGCTGTAGGGGGACATGATTCATTGTACATTCCACATAGCTTCTAAATACAAATTTGCTTTTTTTTCTGTGCAAATTACTGTATAAATAAGTTATTTACAGAAGATTTAACAATAGTGATATATTTTTCTGTGTCGTGTTATATCAATTTCTCTATGTTAAAGACTAGTAATTCTATTTATTGTCTTTTTATTGATTGAATGCATCATTCAACATTATAAACATATAGAATTAATTTTATTATTTAACACCACATAAAATATAATAAATAGAAATAGAATTTTTCACTATATCTGTCATTTAGAATTCATGAGTATTCATACACACATGTCTGTGTGTATGAAACAGTCATAAACAATGAGTAGGACACATAGGGAAATCAACTATTGTGTCTACACGTGCCTGAACAGCAACATATTTTCTACGCTAATTGGCAATTTGTGGTGCATTTCAAGGGCAGGAATGAACACTAGGGATAAGCTGGGAAGATACGTAGATATTTCAAAATAATAAATTTATTTAAGTAAGGAGATATTTGATATTTAAATTATCCAAAATATGAAGATATTAGTGTAATATGTAATATGATTTTTCTGTGAGTAAATATTGTTATTTCAGTGGTACAAAATGCTTAACTTGATAATTTTCTTCCGTTTTTTAAATGGGAGTTTTGTAGAGGAGATGAGACAAATCTTAGGGGAATATAAACGACTACATGCCCAGCTGGGAAGGAGAGGTGGATATCATCCTTGTGGGTAATTTCACACAGAATTAGATAGCTGAAGAGGGAAAGAATGCCTCTGGGGATAACCCTCCATGGGCATGACTGTGTGATTATTGTGTCTAGCTTTTAAGCAGTTTTTGTCTAATAACCAGTTGTGACTCAAGTGGCTGTGAACTTCATGTTCAAAATGAAACAAGTATTGCACAGCCAAAGCATCACAGCAGTAATCTATCTTTGTATCCTTTAAAGTTGTACTGAGATTCTCTTTGGGGCTTTTGAAACTCCCACTCTCTTCAGAGACCTTATTTGTTTAGTTTTTTCACATTGCAGTAAAGACATAATGAAATAAGGGAAGTCTGAACATCTTGAGTTGGATTCCTGTTTGCCTCATCCTTTACAAATGGTCATTGGACTTGAGTTGCAACTTTGTTAATTCATATTTTTTAAGTATACTGCACAACTTCAGGAGGGCAATGGCCAATCAGCCCCCCTTAGATATGAAACTGAAGACAAAGTGAAGATTTTCACATAAAATGGAGGAGGTGAAGAAAGGTGATAAGGAAGGTAGCTAATTTAAATTATAAAATGCAAGTCAGGGAAGTTGGAAAGATGTTTTTAGAGCTTCATAGAAGATTAGCAATATTAGCACTATACTAGCTTCTTGAGTAATTTGCATGAATAAAAATCTCCTTTTGGCTTAATTCCTATCCCAATCTACCATTCACCGTGTCAAGTACTTTTTGTGAAAGTCTTTTTGGAGGATTTGTTATTTGTTAAAAGTAATGCAACCAGTTGCAGTGATAAGGTTTTTCAGAACATTTACATATCTTGTCTCAAAAAGTATGTTACGGAATGCAGTTCATCTGCATATAAAAAATCATTAGAAAACTGTATACTGGTTTTGGGTTTGATTTGGTTTTCTTTTTACATTTTATTTGGGATTCTGTGGGGTTTACTTTTGCTTTTGTTTTGCAATTCAGTGTATCTTTGAATTTTAATGTATGCTAGTTGAGAAGTAATTTAACTGGCAAATAATTTCTTATTTAATATTGTAATGATGCAATGGATAATTGCAAGGATTCATAGAAAAGTTGGTTTTTTTAAAAAAAATATTTTGTAAATGTGTCTACAGCTGAGGGAATAGCTGTTGTTTTGTGGTCTTAAAAAGCTAAAGTCAAATCTGAGACAAATTGAGGAAATCTTTAGCTCACTTCAGGTTCCTTACAGGCATACACCCAGACTGTGGTGTTACCAATTCCCCAGGATCTTACCTGCGGTCCTGTGGGGAAGGTGGGGGGTGGAAAGAAAGGGACACACTCCGGGGAGTGAGGTAGGTGCTGCCAAAGCACACGGAGAGAGAGAGAGCTTTACTCACACTGATATGACTTATATAGGGTCAGAGGGCTGGGTTCTGACCCCAGGAGCACCCTGGGAAGGTTTTGGGGAAGCGTCTGGGCCAGCCCCAGCCATACAAGGCTTCAAAACTGGGAACACAGAGGCAAGTATATACCATATAAGAAAATGGTACCCTGCTGCAGGCAGGGACCAATCAGGGTGGGTTACAGCCCATGAGCAATGGAAAATTCCAGCAGGGACACACAATGNGTAATTAAAAAAAATCTAAAACAAATCTCCACACCCTATATGCTTCCATTCTTCTGCATGTACATTGTTTTCCCTTGCCTCTAGAGAGAAAGATCTGGCACTGGGTATCTTCTCCAGCAGGGTGCCAAAAGGAAGAGACATGCTGAATGAGAACTGTCAGTGTGGAACTGGAGGACATGGCTGGAAGGAGACCAGGTGGGATGCTTATCAGTGGTGAGGGGTGTCATGGCTTACAGCAATAGTGTCCCAGAATTTGGTGACAATTCTTAATTTTCATATTGCACAACAGATTTCTCTGGATAGGAAAATCTCTAGCAATATTAAATCAGTTGAAGAGTGGGAAATGGAAGAGATCTACATCCTCCACTCATAACTTTTCATTGCCTTTTCAAAGGTTTAGTAATAATGCTCACCAAGATCAGAGGAGAACATTATTTTGGTCTCAGGACTGTGAAATGTTCAGATGTCATCACTTACTGCAGTGCCTGTCTGTGTCTCAGAAAGAGTCTGGTTGCAATTTAACTTCAGAGATGCTTTGTGATCACAGTTTGCTTCCTGGAGGAAAGACTTGTCCCGCTAACACAGTGCATTTAAAACCAAACTCAGACTGAAGTCAATCTGTTAACTACAGCAAAATTAGAACATTATAGGAGGAAGAAATTAATCAGGTGAAGACCTCTCAGGGTGATCATGAAATTACATTTTATAACCAATAGTAGTAATAGATCAGAAAGGAAAAGTATTGTCTGAGTTATTTTGGCACAACATGAGGAAATAGATACTTGCACATATTACAGGGGTGAGTGATTGACCTCCAGATCTGTCTGAATATTATTTAGCAGCAAATAGCAAAAAAAAAAAAAAAAAAAAAAAAACAAAAAA
>VXBX01008002.1:463271-475226 GCA_013400415.1 Scytalopus superciliaris
TTGGCTTCAGATTTCCCAAGAGAATGTATACAGTGTTCAGACACTTGGAAAAGGAGAAATTATGTTTTAAAGTGATTATAAAAGAGAAGCACAAGCAATTAAAATATCCAAAACTTTGTTAAATTGTTTATGATGGGTTTAGACCTCTAATTGATTGCTGGCTCTCATTTAATGGTGCAACTTACTTATTAGGCAGAGGATTTCTCCTTTCATGTTGAATAAAGATTCTAAAATGATATAGCAAATATAATTTGACTTCAATAGATTCAATTGCTCGTATTGTGCTTTTACTTTATTTAATTTAACATCTGAATCCTGTTAGAGATTTCTAATCAATGCTGTTTCCTTTACATAACATAAGCTTCTTTCACTTTATGATCAGGCCAGTAACATCAAGCCCTTCTGAACTGAAAGCTACCCTGTCTAGCTCTCATTGATATTCTTTCCATAAAGATCTGGTCTTTTGTTCTTAAATTGGACCATAACATAGTAGCAGTGAAGCCAGCAGGTTGTGGAAGGTGATTCTGCTTTCATGAGAACCCCACCAGGAGTACTGCATACAGCTCTGGGGTCCTCAGCATGGGATAAATGTGGGTCTGTTGGAGCAAGTTCAGAGGAGGGTCTGGAGCACCTCTCCTCTGAAGAAAGGCTGAGCTGGGGTTGTACAGCCTAGAGAAGAGAAGGCTTTGCAGAAACCATGCTGTAGGTTTTCAATATATAAAGGGGACTTAGGAGAAAAATGGAAGACTCTTTACCAGGGGAAATGTTTCAAATGGAAAGAGTGTGGGTTTCTGTCAGGTATAAGGAAGACTTTTTTTTTATTATAAGTACAGTGAGAGACTGAACTAAGTTGCCTAGAGAAATGGTGGATGGTCCATCCTTTGAGGTGTTCAAGGCCAGATTGGATGGGGCTTTGAGCAATCTTGTTTAGTGAAAGCTATCCCTGCTTATGAAAAGGCATTGGATTAGATGATATTTGAAGGTCCTTTTCAACCCAAACCATTTTATGATTCCATGATACAGTTCATTATTTTATTGAGGGTTTGTGAATAAAATGGCATAGAAACTCTTTTCACTTTGACATAATTATAAACTTTATTTTATAAACTACAAATACAAATAAATTATATTTATTTTAAAATATAAACTAATATAAAGCTGAAGTCATCTTCCACTTCTGTCCTGGTGACTTGCAGCAAGTTCATTAGACATGAATCCTCAAAATGGCAAATGTCTNATTTTATAATTTAAGAAATTTTGAATGCCAGTTATGTTTAGGTATTATTCACTCCACTTGTTTAATTTTTCCCCATTTCTTGTCTTTTTAAAGCAGTTCTCAAAAAAAAACCAAAAAAAACAAAACCATGGACAGAACCCTACTGAAATGTAAGCACTGTCCACCACTTAGGATTGAAGACCTACTTAATTTACTGTAAAGAAAAGTATATTTTCCATTATAGTCTGAAGATATTCTGTCTTAAGCTTTTCTCTTGAAGGAAGGACTTGATAGCAAGACATTTTGAATATTTTCCTGCACCCAGATTTTGGTTAAATTTCAGTGTGAACCCCATTACCACAGTGTCTCTTGTCAGTATGGCCTTGAACAGATCTGAGAAATGGTCTCATGTAATTAGCATTGAAGCTAGTCAAGGGTTTTGAAGATTTATATCAAGACCATTAAGTAACACTACAGTCAAGTGAATCATCAGGAACTGAACAGAGCATTGTTGTGAAATTTTCCCATAAGTTATTTCTATTTAATTACAAGTTATTATGTACAGTAAGCCAAAAACATACTTACTGACACTGTTTATACAAATGATAAAATAAAGATATATACCTCAATTTAGAATGAAGCAAGTTTCAATTATTTTGGAGGAGGGGGCTGATAAGCTGTTAACCAGTGGATCACTTCCAATCCAAACTGGTAAATTCTCTGGGATAATCCAAGAGGGCAAAGGAAATCTTTGTCAATTTTATTTTTTCTATTTTAAAGAACATCACTATCCCAGAACCTTTTATTAAACTGACAATGAAGCAAGATATTTGAAGAAAATGCTCTTTGATTACTGATATTCACTCAATGTGTAATTATGAAGACTTTTATCTCAAAGATTTTTTCCACTCTTTTAAAGGTGCTTTCTTTCAAAGATTTTTCAGCTTAAGCTTTGAACAATGAGGTTTTTGAAAATTTATAGATCATGCACTGATTGAAATAAATTAGAGTGGAAGTTCTATCTTAGTTATCTCNATAGAGGCACTAATACCTAAGGAGGTTCTTGCAGGCCTAAAAGTTGGCCAGTTTTCCCAGGTACACCAGGTAGTTCCATTAATTGCCCCCCAAGCTTTCCTTCACCAATTAATTTCTGGAATTACAGGCAATAAGAGAGAACTATCTAGATAAGGTCAGGTGGACTGGATAGAGTTAGGTTCTCCTGAGAAAATTCAGTGAAGACATAAGGACATTCAAGAAGATTCTGAAGATTTGAGAAGGATTTTAGCAGACAAGAGTTGGGAAAAAAAGGTAGTGTAAGAATGATGGTGTTTTTCAGCCTGAAGAAAATAACTATGTCACATGGTGGTGTGAGAGCTACTACACATTTAAACCAGAAAATATCTACAGGGCCCTCTCTTTCTGTGATAAATTTAATATACTGCATCTTTTTATTTATGAAACTGACAATCTTTCTCATTTGCCTCTGATAAACCCATGACGGATAGACTTGTACACCAGGGCAAGAAATTTTAGGTGACTATGAATATTTCAGTAAATTTTATTAAACAGACTTGAGTCTTTCTGTGATGGTGCTAATGAGTCAGACAATTCTTTTACTTGCCTGTGATGTCTGCATTACAGGTTTCTGAGAGGAAAAAATGTCAGTTTTAGTTTGACATCCCTTTAAATAAGGTTGAACTTGAAATGGAGAAAAAAATCCCACCCTCTGTCTGCCAAGGGCAGTATTTTAGCAGTCATGCTAAATAGTCATGCAGCTGTATGGGAAAAATACCCAACCGTCTAATCACATATTTGACTGCATGCTGAGCTTTTCTTTCTGGCAGGACATTCCTCTCTGAACCAGGCACAAGGTGGCAAATGTACTACTGATGCCAATTTCCTAAATACATTTATATCTAATTTGTATCAAAGATACATTTCTGATTATGTCTTTAGTCCATCAACTGCAGTTGTACATTTTGGTGCTTGTCCTCCTTAATTAAGTTAGAATTCTTTTAAATTTGATACAGTATCTTCCAATGTAGCAATTAACATACAGTTCCAATGTGGGAGTAGTACTAGATACAGTTCTTGTGTGTGTGAATCGTAATGCATAATAGTGTAGTCCCTGAAATATCTGTGCCTGTATATATGGCATATTGGTAATCAAACTATTTTTTTGAGAGACAGGAAAGATTTTTAGTAGGAAATGTCTCTTGGTTAGAGCCCAATCAGACAAATTTAATGCTAATATTGAGCACAGTAACAGATTAATAAATTTCAGCATCCTCAGTGTTAGAAGCTTTTGGAGTCATAAACCCTCACCTGAAATTCATAATCCTTCTAAAAACCTCTCCCTATTTTGCACCTTCAGAGTGCCCAATAGCAATTGTCATGAGTTAGATATGCCCTAAACAAAGCAGATTTTTTGTTCCTTAAAAAAGTTAAAAATATGCCTGATTATTTATTTATTCTACTTCATGTATTTTATAGCTAGCAAATGAGCATTCCCTATAAAGATTTTACACACCTGACTATAGAAATGCTCACCAACTTGCCATTTCCGAGCAACAAACCTAATCATATCTTTTCTACCTTTATAAGACTATCAGTTCCACCCTATGTCCTTCTGGGAACAGAAATCCTAGCTCAAAGCATGAATACATGGTGGATGTAATTGGCATGTCTATATTTTCTTTTTGTTCTCTATTCCATTTTTATAGTTTGGATTTTTTAATTCCCCATCCCTTCTCCCACCTTCACCCTCCCTATTACTGGTCATGCAGCTGTTGAAGTCAGTGCTCTGTCTGCATTGCCTTCTGAATCTCTGTCCCAAGTAATAAAAGCTGACGTACAGTCTGTCACTGTGTCAGAGGTGCATTATTTTGTACTTAGCTAACACTCTATTTTACCTGCCAATCATCTTTAGATACGGTTACGCTAAACAAGTTTCTGACATTTGCTCTGTTGTTTCAGTTTTATCCTTATTTTCCATATAATGCAGGGCTATTATAAATTGCATAAGTTCGAGTCCTAATATTCAGGTGATCCTTGAAGAACCTACCTTCAACTGTTGGTAACAGAACATTTCTATCTTTTTTTTTTCCTGTTTGAATTAGCTGCTACTCCAAAGGAAAACCATATCTCTTACTGCAAGGATTCATTGTTGCTTTAATATTTCTAGTAATAAATGAATAAAAGCTTGTCAATTCAAATATGTAATATCAAGTATGTTATCTTCACCCACAGCAATCTTGGCCACTCCAAATACTCTTCTGTTAGGTCAGTCTATAGGAACATTTTTGTGTGTGATATTTTACCATCTGTTTAATAATTATGCTTATCATATTTAACATTAATTGTCTTGTTCAAAATAACAGATATAACTCTTAGAGTTATTCTATGGCACATCTTAAAGACAGATGTCTCATTTATCATCATTTATTCTTCTGGGGCCAGCATGGTTATTCCACATAATTTGGAGATGTTGAGTGACCTTCTTTTGGAGCTTCTTGTTCTGCATTCCTGCTCCTGTCAATCCACTACCATACAGTTTATCAATGGGTTTTTAAACCTCTTTCTGCATTGACACATTATTCCCAATTTACTGGACTACTGAGAAAAGTGCAGCTTATGGGAATGATTGTTAGTGAGTTATCTGAGGGAAGACTGAGGCAGCAAAAGACAAGTAGAAGAGCAAAAAAAAGGACAGTCAGAATAGGGAAAGGGAATAAGAAGATATTCAAATCAAGTGATGAGTGGTGTCCACAGCTTCTCCACAGTCTCTTCTTAACAATGATTCAGGTGAATTTTCTGCAATGAGTAGTCTAAGTTTTGAGGGCAGGTCATGTCTCACTTTTGATAATATTTGTACAAATATTTGAATGTCCAGAAAATGAAAATGAAAAAAGAGCAACTAATCAGGATTGAGCGTCCTGATATTGATATCACTGTGCTAGTGTCTCAAGACATCGGCACCTCACCAACTCTTCTTTACACATCAAGTTATATAGTCACTTTATCTTTGTCAAGAGTGAGGGAGAAGCAGTACTTTTTTTCAGTATCTTTCCACCTCTTTGGGAAAAAGAACAGCAAAAGAACTCAAGCTATTAAGTCATGACATTTTCATAGAATCATTTAGATTGAAAAAGACCAAGTCCAGTCATTAACCTAACAAACAGCAGGTCCAGTGGGGCACCCTTCCCATTGGGTCCCT
This sequence comes from Scytalopus superciliaris, assembly GCA_013400415.1. Taxonomy (NCBI): domain Eukaryota; kingdom Metazoa; phylum Chordata; class Aves; order Passeriformes; family Rhinocryptidae; genus Scytalopus; species Scytalopus superciliaris. The sequence goes on from VXBX01008002.1 coordinate 468,704, forward strand.
CACAAACAGTGTCAGGAAGTTATCTTCCACATACTCTAGGAACCAGCTAGGTTGTTTCCACTCTGCCATATTGTCTTTCCAGCTGACATCTGGTCCACCATGAGAACAAGGGCTATTGATCACAGAATTGCTTCCTGCTGCCTATAGAATATTTAGTCTGCCTCTTCATCATGGTTGGGTGGTTTATAATGTATTCCTGCAAGGATATCTGCCTTTTTGACCTTTGCCCTTTAAAAGTCACGTATGTAATAAAATTAAATATTTTGTTTTATTTATTTTTCTTTGCCCCCTCATTCTACCTCCCCTTAAGGTTTACATGTTTGTTTTCATTATGCTTTTCTTTCATTATGCTTAATGGGTTTGATTTTTCAGGCCCTGATCATCATCAGTCCAAGTTTAGCACTGCACTATGTCTGCAACAGCGGAAGCACAATTGGCAGCTTAAAGTAGAAACAGCATAGGCTGATTTAGCACCACGGAGAAGTTTTGTGGCACAGTTAAGAGAGATGAAAGGAAGCTTTAGAAAACTATCAACATTACTTTTAACATGTGATGGAAAGCTCATATAAGAATAAAAGAAAAAAAGCATAGAAGAAGGTTTAAATTATTTAGCATATTATTAGCAAAAAAAAAAAAAAAAAAAGGTGGGTATACAAGTTTCTCCCCTCTACTCCAGTCTTGTCATTGTTGAGTGTTCAAGTGCTCACACTGACAAACTTGAAATAAACCCAAGCATTCAACGTGTTGTCAGGAAATTTCTTGACCTCAGAAGGAGGGGAAAATATTTGTTTTATTTGTGCTTTAAGACAATTCAAGCCACACTTTACTTTTGGTAAGACTTGTTTAGTAAGCCTTTTTAAATAAACAAAACATCTGCTGTTATATATTGCTGTGTGTCACAAACTCCAGGCTTATTGTGCAAGTAATGATTGGTCCACTACAGTACTATGAGTGTAGTACAGCATCCTTGTGCTTTCTGTCATTTAAACATCTGTATAGAAGAAAAAAAAAAAAAAAAAGAGGAAGAAATACTAAAAACCATAAAATATTTTCCATTTTCTCTGCTGTTTCAGTATTATTTTGTTCAAATTGCAAGAATAGAGGTGACAGGTTACACTAACAACTTGGTTACCTGTGGAGATTGGAAGAGTATATGAAAGAGATAACAATGTGAGAGTTAGCCAGAGTAATGTAAATCAATAGGAGAGAGATAACAAAAAGAGAGATATGTAAAAGGCAAGAGAGTCTAGAAAATTATCTACCATAGTGAAAAACAGTATAGCATACATATTCAAGCAGCTGCAGCACCATATAAGATATTAACCCAAAAAGCCCATGGAACTTTGGATTGCAAATGAGGAATCACACAACAGTTGAAGCACCAAAAAGAAAAAAAAAAAAAAAAGGGTTTCTGTCTGTACTAAGCAAAACATGCAATGTACAAGATCAGGCAGCTCAGTATACAAAATACTGTCAAGAAATTGAATAATTCAGAGGGAAGAAACTTGGAAACAAAAAGATATATATGATATTAGCAATATATGATTTTTCCATTATTACTTATTAAAAAAAAAGAAATTATATGATGGTATAGTCTAATATCTGTTTCTGATATACCTTGTTATTTCCCAGACAATGTTTTCATCACACAGAGGCAAAAAAAGGAATTATTACAAAGTTCAATAATTTTGGCTGCAAAATGTTTTGTCTTGTATATAGGTCAGCCTAGACATAAAGAGGTAGTTTTCTGTCTCATCATATTCCTAAACTATTCTGATACAAATATACCAGATGCATTTTCTGATAATGTGATTGCTCACAGAATATGCTGTGTTGGGAGTGACCCGTAAGGATCATTAAGTTCAACCCTTAACCCTGCACAGGTACAATCCTGAGTCATACCATGTGCCTGAGAGTATCATCCACTTCTTGAACTTTGTCAGGCTTGGTGCTGTGACCACTTCCTTGGGGAGCCTGTTCAGTGCCCATCCATCCTCTGAGTGAAGAACTTTCTTGCAATATCCAACCTAAACCTCCTCTGACACAACTTCTGGCAATTTTATCAGGTCCTGTCACTGGTCACCACAGAGAAGAGATCAGTGTCTTCCCCTCCTCTTCCCTTCATTAGGAAATTGTAGACTGCAATGAGGTGTCCCCTCAGCCTCCTCCAGGTTAAACAGACCAAGTGCCCTCAGCTGCTCCTCATATGGCTTCCCCTCAAGGCCCTTCACCATCTTCACTGCCCTCCTTTGGACACTCTCTAACATCTTAACATTTTTCTTATATTGTGGCACCCGAAACTGCACACAATATTCAAGCATTGCAGAGCAGAGCAGGACCATCCCCTCCTTCAACTGGCTGGCGATGATTTGCCTGATGCCCTCTCAGACACAGTTGGCTCTCCTGGCTGCCACATTCAACTTGCTGTTGACTGGGACCCCCAGGTCCCTTTCCATGGCACTGCTTTCCAGCATCTCATTCCCCAGTCTGTACACATATGTGTAAGGATGCATAAGGGTAAAAATGATGGGAAATATTTTTCTATTCTGAAGTGTCATAAGAAACTGCTATAGATAATGTGTAGAGAATGTAGATGTCCCATTCTTGGCATGGTTCAAGGCGAGGTAGGAGCACTTTGCTCTAGTGGAAAATGTCCATGCCCAATGCAGGGGGATTGGAATTAGATGATTTTTAAACTCCCTTCCAAACCAAGCCATTCTGATTCTATGATAAGAAAGAGGAAACAATAATGTGAATTTGCGATATTTGAAGGGAGTGTGAGTGGGAGTACCCAAAACTTAGTAGGCAGCATGTGAGGGAAGGGGATGGGAAGGAACAAAGGGGTAAATGACAGGCAGGCCTGTTTTTAAGAGGACCTGACTTGTGCAGACTGTGGCCAGCCTGCAGACTTTTCTGACCTAGCCCTGAGTGCCTTATGTCCCCAGCTGGTCTGTCTTCTGTCCTGGTTATAGTGACCAGGACCAGTTTGTCACTGTGTGGGTGTGGCTAAGACTGTGTATTCTACACCCTCTATGTAATTTCTCATGAACTGTTAACAATGGATCATTTGCAGCAGCTTCCTGGGGCACACCTGACCCCTCAGGCTACAGGGTGGGTGCTTGGGAACTTCTGTGAGATAAGAAAGGTTTCCTGTGTTCACACCAATGACTCAGGTGTGATAATGCCCCTCTGGAGAGCCGTTAGCACCTCCACACCCAACCTGAGGGGTCATGTCTGCTAATGGGCCATCAGGATTTCCAAAAACATGCCATGACTCACCCTACACAGTAACTCACCCATTGTGAAACTCCCTACCCTGGGGGAGGTACTGGCCACTCCCACCTGAGCCTAAGCTGGGGGTTTCAGGACTGAACTCACTCCCTCGCTGGATCCAGAGGAGGACCAGAGCCTCAGCAGGACTGTGACTGCCACTCTTGACCAGACCGGGACCATTGTCCTCATGAACAGGTTTCCTTTTTCCTTTTACTGTGTACTCAGGGGGGCCAGGTGGTGCTCAGCACAGGGGCTGACGAGCTCCATTCTGTTTGTGTCCCAGGGTGCTGGGTTACACACCTGTTTCTGTGGGTCAAACGGGCTTTTTCCTCTGTACCCTTGTACTTATTGTGATCTTTTTAATAAATTGTAGTTCTGACTTGCAGTCTTTTGTGAGTTGGGTTCATTTCTCCTGCCGGTTTACATTTAAACCACCACACTTCTCCTTAAATCTTGTAGTACATCTCCCTGCCCCTCTACTTTTGATGTCCCCTGCAAGTGTGAGTGCTGCAGGGATGAGATGCCAGCTACTGGGGAGAGTGTGAGTAGATTTGGGGTTGGAGGGTACAAGTATTCTGGGCCAGTGGTGACAACAACCTGTGGTGAGCAAGGGGAGTGAGGGTCTCCACACTGGCAGCTGGAGCAGGGCAGCAGACACAGCCTGACTGCCTGGTGATGGCTCTGGTGTGGTATGACTATCTGTATCATCCCCAGAACAGATGGTGGGAGAGTCTGTATGTACTAATTGCATCTAACTCCACACTAGATCTTCTGGTGAGCAGGAGACCCCCGGCCTGGGCAGGGGCACCAGGCAAGCAGAGAATAAGCTGCTTACAAAATCTCTTAGGAGAACATGTGACCATAGTTGTTTCTTCATTATTATTATCTATTATTACTACCTTTGAAAATTATCATTTGGAGGAGTAGAGTAGGAGTAAAAAAAATTTTGTGTAAAACATTAATGTTAAAGCCCTCTGAATCTAGCACTTTAGGGGAAGTCATTCATATCTTTGTGTTTTTGAAGTTACTTATTATATGATTAGGTTATATTCCAAATATTTTTAACATTAGTTGATTTCAAAAGCTCAAATGTATTACTAATTTTCCATTTCCTCAGGTAATTTTAGATAATTCAAAATCAGTAACCAGTTTAATCTATTCCCAAAGTCTCGCCACCCAGAACATTATTTTACACATGCACTAACTTTTTACAAAGGAATTAATTTAAATTTCTAGCCATAAAAAAATCAAATCAGGAGCCCAGAGACCATTCAAGTTTATTCTAGAAAAAGTAGTAGAAATGTGTCCCATTTGCCAAGTGTTCTTGCAGCAATTATGTTCAAATCTTGCATTGTTTGAGCAAATCCCTTGAATTCTCTGAATGAGCTTTGGCTCACATGAATCTGTTTGATACCTGAGGGACTGAGAATTATACCTTAGGAGATTATTAGAGGTGTCCCCATCTCAAGTAACACTAAATAAAACTTGGAGTGATTTGATGAATTATTTCTTTCTGAGGTCTTCCTATTTCAGTAAAGAAGCATGTCCAAAGCAATATCTGCTTTCATCCTGGCACAGATTCCAAGACCAAAACTTCACAGATTTAATTCCTTCTAAGATTTCCAACATTTGTTGCTACAAAGGGCCATAACAGGAAAGCAGAACATACATGTATTCCTGCATGAACTATAGTTTTTACTAGATCTAAGAGATATGGGGGCTTTTTATCCAACTCTTATTTCTTCTCAATCTATTCTTTTTGCAAAGGTTCATAGATATCTTGATTCACACAACATGCATACTGTAAGTATATTAGTATAAATAAAGACCTTGTCCTTATGATTTTTTTTTTTTTTTTGTCAATGGACTTACTGTTTTGGGGAAAACTGAAGGCTTATAATTGAAGTTTTAATCCAGAAGTGCATGAGATCTGAGATACAGGCAAGATTGTTATTGAATATTTTTGACTAAGTAGGTTTCTTTCTTGTAGCTGGATTCAAAATCCAATGATTTGTCTGAGCTTTCTGAATTTATCTCAGAAATAAAGCAAGATGAATACATAGATATCTTGAATTTGGAACAGATAAATCAACTTGTTTTAAAAGGCTTATGTCTGTTTAAATGCATCTCAAATAATGTTGTACTGAAGAACTGTGAGAAGCATGTTATTTAATCGCTGTCTTCAGATTTTTAAAAAATTAGATAGTCACTTTAGATTCCCCTAAAATCAACACGAGGAACTAAAAAATTATTAAAGGCAATACTCTCCAAGATCATATGTTTGTATTTTATGATGGGAAGAATGGTTTCCTGGAAGTGGTCATTTCTTTCAACTAAGTACTAAGGGAGTCTATAATGATAAATGTATATACAGCATGTTTAGCCTGACAGGTTAGAAGTGCATTTTCCAAGGAATTTATAGGCATTTGAGCCTTTAGTATATTATCTTAAAATATTCAGTATCACTTCTGTATTCTCTAGTCTTCACATTTTTTATTGACATGAACTCTATAACTTTTTATGGTTCTCTTATTCATAAACCTTAACTTTAGTAGCTAAAACATGTATTTTTTACTCTTTGAAAATATATTTGCATAATATATATATAAAATGTTATATTTAGTAAGACTTTTCTATAGTAGACTTCTTTAAATAACATTTTTTCATCCACCATCTCAAGGAATAAATTGCTCCTCTGCTTTCCAGTCTCAAAAATAACCTCAATATAACTACTTCACTTCTTATGAACCTAGAGGCATGCAAAGCTCACAATATATTTATACTTCATTCCGTTAATGTAATTAAAATGTTAATAAAATCTCACTCAAAACAATCTGTCAGAGAAAGAAACACTGATTTAATTTTCATGGAGCACTCTGTAGGCTGCTAATCTTCCATGCTAGCAATAAAGTAAAGAATATGCATTAGAAGGCTGAAATGTTGGTGGATTTATCCACCCACAAAACCTCAAGCACCTCCTGATGTGCATTTTAATAAGCTTTCCTATATACTCTTTTGTTTTGCTTCTTTTATTATAATATCACATTTTTGAGGTACAGACAAATATGCTACTCAGTAGCAATGTTATTGATAACAGAAATACATAGAGAAAATAAATATTGAGCATGAGGCATTATGATTTGATGTTTTTCCCCTAACAAAAAAGCAGGGTGAGGACCTTACCAGACTGTTCTTGTTTTTCTCGGTTGGCTGATTGGTTCTGGGATGGGGGTTTTTTGTTTGTTTTGTT
>VXBX01008002.1:475290-492377 GCA_013400415.1 Scytalopus superciliaris
CTCCTGGATTCAAAATTATTCAAGTACATTGATGATGTCCAGATGTGGGACTTTTATCTCCTAGAGGCTTTAAAGCTGACCACATGGTGACAGGAAGTTAAAAAAGAAACAGTGTTTGCTTTTAATAAGAAGCATAGCAGGCAAAACAGAGGATAATGATGTGAGAAAAGGAGGAAAGAAGAGACAAGGTCATCAGATACAGAGTGACTTTATACTCTCACAGCAGATTCCAGTCTTAAGTGAGGAAAGTGTCAGGTTAACACTTCTGCTTCATGAAAAATAAAAATTCACTAAAGGAGAAAAAGTGTAAAAGCCTTGAAAAAAGTAAGACTGTATTTTGCCATTCAGTTCTATACTTCTTGGGTTTGGTCTGTATCTAGTCATATCAAGAGTAAAGAATATTTTGATTGGGCTCCTAGTTTCAGGATAAACATCCTCCAGTTTTTTATTTGAATAAACTCTTACAACTGCAGGGGCACACTGTAATCACAAATACATAAAAGTGTGAAATTATCCTCATGTTTGGACTGGAGACCTCAAGATTCTAGAAGTAGTACCAAATAAAGACTCTAGATGAAGTAGCTGGATTCTGTTCAGAATCAATATTGGGATTTTGTTTTGCTTATCTTTTTCAGTCAACATTTAGGATCAAGAAGTTTAAGCCAAGAAAAGTAACTCAGTATGCATTCAGCAAAAGGCTGTTGCAAATAAGTAATCAGATACCAATTCACCTGACTGCCAGATTCTTTCCCCACTCCTTGTATTATTTTCATTTTTACGGAAAAACTCACTTTCCTTTTCCTTTTCCTTTTCCTTTTCCTTTTCCTTTTCCTTTTCCTTTTCCTTTTCCTTTTCCTTTTCCTTTTCCTTTTCCTTTTCCTTTTCCTTTTCCTTTCCTTTTCCTTTTCCTTTTCCTTTTCCTTTTCCTTTTCCTTTTCCTTTTCCTTTTCCTTTTCCTTTTCCTTTTCCTTTTCCTTTTCCTTTTCCTTTTCCTTTTCCTTTTCCTTTTCCTTTTCCTTTTCCTTTCCTTTTCCCTCTCCCTCTCCATTTCCCTTTCTTTAGTATCATCACCCATCTCATTTGTGCACCATCATCTTCCAAGGAATATCAATATCCTTTTCTTTGTGTGGCATCTATGACAATTTCCCTTTCCAGGTGAAAAGTTGTGTTGAAATATTTTAGCTTCCTAGGTTCAGAGGTGGGAATATTATCAGTGCTAGGATTAATTATCAATATTTTTAGGAATCATACTGAAAAAAAAATAGATTATTCCATATAAGCAAAAAAAAAACCCAGGACAAATTGAAGGACTCTTATGAAAGAAATATAACTTTTAAAAAATGCATTTTTAACCTAATTTCTGAAAGCAAGTCAGATCTTTGTCTGCTGAATCTGATGCTTGAGCAGTTAATCTCTGCAGCAATAAAAATAATTTAGATTATTTGTTACAAAATGTTCATTTGACCTTGTGCCATGCTTTCTAATTGAACTTTGTAATTTAGTGCCAACTCATTTTTCATTGTAAAATTTGGGTACATAGAAGAAAACAAATACTGTCTTTGTAAGTACACATAATTCTTTCTATGTAAATGTTATGCAGTGCTTAGTTATTTCTTCAGGGAAGTGTGGCAGGACCCAGTAAAGTATGGACTGCCCTGACAGTGTGGATTTCAAGACCTTCACATTTCTGACTCTCTAGGTATAACTGAGATGACACTTCAGGAAAAAAAAAAAATTAAAAAAAGTGTTTGGGTTTTTTTTTTTCTACATTGCCATTGTTTTCATGTGTATAGTCCAGCATTCTACAGTTTTTTTCTTTACCTTGAGAGCAGCAAAGAAAAACAAAGTAAAGGCTGTTTCATCCATAATTATGATCAGAAATTTCTCAAAAGTGTTTATGTGAGAGCTAGTTTTATAGGTATACCAACCAAATTTGTTAGGGAGTCCTGTACAAGACTTGTGTTTTCTGGAAGTTTAGAAGGCCGAACAAACTTGACATATTTTAGAGCTCTTGGAAATTTACCTGCTGGGTTCAGCATCTCCATTTTTGCTCTTTCGTAAGCTCTGCAATAGTTCTTTTCACACCAAGACAAATTATCCTTCAAAGCATGACAAAGGGTTGATTGCTCATGTTTCTACTTTCCCCTTTAAACCTTTCTAAAGAACTTTGCAATGACCTGCCATCCTTATTCGTAGCTTATTTAGTAACTCTGTCTGTACATCAGAGAAAAGATTTAGCCCACATCCAACGGAAAATGGAAATGGAAACTCCTGTTTTCACCTGAAAGAAAAGGGGTTTGTGGAACCCCTTCACATTCTGTTTTCCTTTCCAGTGACTGAAAACTGAAATTCCCTGGCCAAGAATGACTGAAGTCCATTTCACAGAATCATGTAGTTTAGAAGAGACTGGTCACCAAGCATGTTCCTTGATTACCATGATTGCCAACCTTCAAAGAGGACAGCTTTCCAACGTCATTATCCAGACCATGCAACATTTTGAGTGTCCCACTTCAGGTCCCATGAACTTCTATATAGCTTGTGATGTAGGACTCATAACTGCTTAAGTGCTCCTTACCTATATCTACCTCCCCAAATGGATTGCTATGTTTTCACTTGCTTCACTGAAGTCCTAGTTCTACATATACAAATGTAGCTCATATATATCCATATAGGAGGAAACAAATTTTTATGACTGACTAGAACTCCTTTATTTTAGTGTCATGTTTGTTGAATCAGGTATCATTAGCTGTTTTCTATTAGGCTTACAGAACAGTGAATGTTCTTAAAAACCTATGATAGAAGGTTATTATTTGATAAAAGAACATTAATTTTCATGTTTGCTTGTTCCAGCAGTGAGGGTATCATGTTTTATCTGGAAATTCAGATTTTCGTCTTCTTGCTCTTCTCTATGTGCTTTAGACTCTTATGCAGATTTGGTGACTATAAAGGAAAAATTCTCCAATATTATATAACATTGGAAGACTTTGTTTTAGGAAATTATACTTTAATTATTATATCTTAAAATATTGCCTCACCTTCTAAATCCATCAGGTTCTGATTCCTAAAAACTGTTATCTAATACTACTAACACGTTTTTACCACAAAGTACTTACTTATTATTGTAATTAACTGAGAATGATAAAATACCATTAGAGGGTAATTACACTGAATTGCTTATATTGTTCTGTTTGTTTTTAGGAAAATAATGGGGAGTTGGTCATATTTTGAAATCAGAAAATTTTATTTTTTGTTTCTGATTATTCTACTGTGGTTTGATTGGTAATAAACTAATTTCCCCAAGGTGAGTCTGTTTTGCTCATGACAGTAACTGGTGAGTGTTCTCTCCCTGTCCTCATCTTGACCCAAGAGCCTTTCATTACATTTTCTCTTCCCTGTCCATCTGAGGAGGGGAGTGATAAAGTGGCTTTGGTGGGTCACTCTTTTTTTTTCTCCTGCCCTTGATTACTGCTCACAGATTATTTAACTGGGCTTTGAAATAATTTGCCTAGGAAGATGTCATTTGACTTTCCTTTTATGTGGTTTTCCACACACATGATTTATACTTCACTTGCTCTGATAGTAGAAAGTAAGCCTTCACATTACCAGTATTGCATTATTTTTCTTGGAAAGAGAGATCTCATGACTGTCTATCAGCACACCTCCATGAAAAAGACTAACTTTTGTGTCTCTCTTAAAGTTAGCAATAGCATAAACCGGCAAGGATTATTAATAAACTTAGAACTGGCTTTAAACCTAAAAAGTGCTGTATATATCACAGCTCACCATCACTGTACCCATGGGAACAGGTTGATGATCTGGAGAAAACGGCCACCCATCTCAAAAAATAATAATTACTGAAAAAAGAAAAGCCTTCCAGGCAAAATCCATGAAGTTACTGTTTTCTGAAACAAATTTATTTTGTCTACTTTATATTTCTATAACAAGTGTTTATTTATAATCTAAAAATAATAAGCAAAACTTTAGATCATAATGGCTTGCAAATAGTATTAATGTATTTTTCACTCTCCAAGCCATCAGGTCTGCTTGGGTGAGTTGAACTGAAGCTGATACACACTAATTGTAGGCTGGGGAATCGCTGTCTGGAAAGAACCTGAATTCAAGATACATTTTTAGTTTAGTAAAACACTGGGACCCATGTTTAAGAATCCATGCTGTGCTAAACTGAAATGGCCTAAGAATTTGCCCAGTGGTTGCCCTCATCTATGTTCCAGTGAATTCCACTCTCCAAATATTGAGATACTGCAGCATCCTAGTATTACCTATTCTATTATTTTAAAGTGTCAAGGTGTCTTGGTATAAAGGACTCTACATTGAAAGATCATAAGTCTGCTTACATTCAGAAAAGAAGTATTGGCATACAACTCTCTAGATTAATATTTGAATATGTCTTCTGTGACAAAGCCTAAATATTCCATGCAAGAAACAGAAAAAAAACCCAAAACCAAAAACAAAAGACCACCACCTTCAAAAAAAAAAAAAAATTCAGAAATGTTGCTGTCATCAACTTCTTGACTCCTATAAGCAAAATTTTGTGGCTTTTTTCCTAAAATATATATGTAAAAAGAACAAATCAAGTGAAATACAACAACTGTAACCTGGAAAACCTATTTTGTGAATTTCCATATGTTGGTCTTCCTTGATGATTTTGAAGGAGGACAGACTCAGACTTGAAATACAGTGAAGAATTTAAGAAATGACAGCTATTAGCCATGGCAGGTATACAATGTTATTGTTGAATTATTACATTATGTGTTGCATCCCTTATCAATGGTAAATTTAATGTCATGAACAAATATTTTTTTCTGACATATTGTCACTGAAAGAAGAATTAATTCAGGGAATTCTTTCTGCCTCTTATCCAGATCAGACAACCACTGTAAACCCAGGTAAATTACATACCAGCAGATAAGAAAAGAAATGTATTTGGGTCACAGAACACAGTTCATATTCCATTGTTAGACTCAGTGAAAGGCTTGTTCCAAAATTTATATACTAAATAAATACTTTTTGTTTTAAATGATGTGTAGTTTGTAATTATCACACTGATTTCAGTGAGTCAAAAGATATGTGAATGAAAAAGAAAAAAAATCCAAAAATCTCATTCTTTGGTAAAAATGAATTCCGTATCTCTAAACTATTATAAAAACATCTGTGCTTTATGTATAGTAGATACGGCATTAAATAAAAGCAATGATAAAATTGGGGTCAGTGCACCCCATCACAGTGTGAATCTTCACATAATGACTACAGCAACACATCATTATAATTTTAGGCATAGAGCATTCAGAGTTCCCCAAAGTCATTAGAAATTATAGTGTAATTGACTATTGCATATCTTTAGAAAGACATTAGTCTGACTCTTTAATGAAATCTGCATAAATTGTGTTGCCAGAACATCCTAAGTTGCATGTTGTGATTTAAAAAATATAATCATAATTCTTTTCTGTTTTAAATGTAAGCAACCAATGGGATTTGCCCTTTTCCAGAACTCTTAAAGAATTAATTTTATAAATGACCTCTGATAGAGGATAATGTAAAAACCTATTTCTTTCTACAGTTCACTTTCAGATATTCTTCTGCCAAGCCATGATTTAAGAGTACAATAAGAAATCATAGGGAAAGTTTGTATAAGAACACTAGTGGCAGTAGCCAGCTCCGCTTGTGCATTTGAAAAACTTCTTTCAATCCATTTTCCATGTAAGTCATTGAGACATCTATATTTTTACTGTTTCTGATACTAAGCATAAAATTTCATGTGAGATGGACATGTGCATTAATGGCCCTAATCACATGGACTCTCACTAGTGGCTGATTTAAGGACACATCAGAATGTGGTGGCTGATGTAGAATGAGAGGGAGGTTTTGGTTCTGACTACAGTTCAGGAACTTCATGGAACAATTGTCTTTCTGACATTTTTTTTTTACATGTTGGGTTCAACGGTTTTATGACTACTGCTTATGAATTTCAGGCCTGTATAATTATCTGCAAGATCTGGCTTATGAGATATTATCACTGAAAGGGAAATTGGACTTCGCACATTATGCACATACATCATAAAACCTGGGTTTGTTCCAAAGTTTGATGTAACCAGTGGAAGATTTTTATTACAATCAGCCTTGGATGAGACCTTCTCCTGTTCCTGATAGTTCAGCTAAAGAAAGCAGTGGGATTCATAAATTTCAAAATCTTTTATAAATTAACATATTTTTTGGAAACATGGTCTGACATCTGTTGTCGATGTAATTTTTCATCTTTTCTGTTGTCTGAGAAGGTTTCTGCCTCCCTTTTATCTAATAAATATCAGTTTTGTTCCCTAATAATTTGGCAACTGTAAGTTGCCATTAATGTATTTGAAAACTCTTTTTATTGTTGCCTGTATTTCTGGCTAGCTTCAACTCCAGCTGCACTTTGGCTGAGTGGATTTTCTTCCTACAGTGGCAAGCAGCATCTCTGTATTCTTCCCATATCACTTGACCTTGCTTCCATTGGGCATACCCCCTCCTTTTTAGCCTTATTTTCAGGAGAACATCCCTGCTCAGCCAAGCCTGCCTTCTGTCTTGCCTGTTTGACTTCCAGCATTTGGGAATTGCCTGCTCTTGTGCCCTTAGGTCTCCCTACCCTTCCCTTCTTGGGCTTAACTTTAGTTAACTTTAGTTTAACTTCTTTCCACCCACAGTGCAGGGGGACAGGAAATGGAGGTTGCAGTCAGTTCATCACACATTGTCTCTGCCACTCCTTCCTCCTCAGAGAAGGTACTCCTCACACTCTTTCTTTGCTCTGGTGTGAGGTTCCTCCCACATGAGACAGTTCTCCATTAACTTCTCCAATGCCAGTCCTTCACAGAGGCGACATTTCTTTGCAGACTGCTCCAGTCTTGGTCCCTTCCACAGGGTCATAAGTCCTTCCAGCAAACCTGTTCTGGAAGGGCTCCTCTCTCTGTTGGTCCACAAGTCTTGCCAGGAGCCTACTCCAGTGCAGAGAGTCAGATATGTAAACCAAATCAAATATATAGTGTGGTATGACATGGAATGGCATGGTGCTATTTGTACAAATCCTGACTAGCACTATTCTCCTAAATTACTAGGAGCCTTTGATAGCTCTGCTATCCAAATAGTTGTGCACAAGTCCAAATACTCATGCACTGATCTAAAATCAGTACTTCAGATTGTTAGAAGCTATCTTCCTGCTTCTTGGAGAAAAATTCTACAAATCTGAGTTAATCTGGTGGAAAAACATCATGAAAAATTCTTCTGTGAGCAATAAGTCCAAAGTTTTCCAAGACAAAAAGCCTTTACAGTGACAAGAGCAACAGAAACCTCATGATATTCAGAAACTTATTCCTTGTGGTTAACAGAATAAATCTTTGACACATCTGACTTTTGCAACAGAAACTGTGAAGACATTTTTTAGAACAGTGTGTAGTAAGTCACAGTGGTTTGAAAATAAATTACCAAACTGTCTAGAGTGTCTAAAACTAGTGAATATCTAGTGTTTTTTTTTCCAAAAAAGAAATAATACAAAGTGTTAAGCTGTCTGTTTTTCTTCTTTCCCTTTTGTGCTATATAATTCCTGAGGAAGATTGTTTATGTCAGAGAAAGTAGAGTATTAGAGACACTGGATAATCTCACTTAGATGACCAACAGGAAGAGGACACCAGTGTTTCTGAGCAGTCACTACTAATCAGGATTGTGAACAATTTACTTCATAAAATTGGTAAAGGAAAAGTTTAACTAATGTGTTGAATGAATATCTCATCTGACTATATCTTTTGCAACGATAGGACAGACAATTTGCTTCCCCTTCAAGGTAAGTTCTTCTCCATACAGTGAAGACTCTTCAGTTTCTGCTATAACATACTCTCTTCACAAACAAGCAATAGGCACTAGGTTGTTCTGTAGTCAGGACATCACTATCAGCTACTAATCTTCACTGGAGGCTGAAATCAATAAAGGGAATACAAGTAATGAGAAAGTTTTAATATAAAGAAGGAGACAGCAGTGATTGATTCTAGGGGTACGACAAACCTTGAAATCTGTTAATGACTACTCTGCAGTACTTTTGAGGAATAAGGTTAATCAGAGAGAATTTCTGAAGTTCTCTGCTTTCAGACATATGGGATAACAAAATCAGATTTCACAGTGTTTGCTGGAAATGCTATTTATCTTTTTACTGTTTAATGCCTGTATGTCTGCTTCTCAATAACTTCCATCCTAAGCTATTGCAAGACTTTGTACTTTTTTTATGAATACAAAGTTACTTAAAAGTTTCTATTGATTAGTGGCCCTGATTTCCTCCAGAAGCTGCATTTTACAAAATTAAAAGAGTTAACTGCAAACATGCTAATGAAAACAGTATAAGTTCTGGATGTTAGGATCATAATCTAAAATATACTTATTTATTCTTTCCAGAATACAGAAACAGCAAAACAATGACTGAAGTAATATTTAAAAAAAAAATAAAAAGGGAGGAAAAATGCATCTCAGTATCTTTTTGGAGAGTAGGGAAGCATGGATAAATATCGTTCACTTTTTCAGTCACATCTTAATGTTCTTTTTTATAAGACACTCAAACATGATGGTGATGTTCACTTGAATAGAACTTTCAGACAGATCTGAACTTTTCTTGAAAGGGAAATGATTGATGATGTCTGTTGTTACAGGAAGGATGGGTAAGTCGCTGTGAAAGCTGTTTTATTGACAGTGCTTGAACCTTGACTGATCTCAGAGGAAAAAACAATGGATATATAATGTCACTTCATCACAGAAGGAGCTTTCAAGGCACTTCATAGACGATTTGTAACAATGTTTTACCACATGAATTTCTGCTTTTATGATTATTTATTTCTTGTATTGAAATGCAGATAACTTTAATGAAGCATTGATTAACTATTCGTGTTTATTGCTTAGAAAACTAATGCCTTTTGAGAACAAATACCACATATTATTTTTTTAATATGTACTTCAGAGGCTGAACTTTTGATGTGTGTTTTGCAGCACTGACCACTACCAGGACTCATTTGCTTTCAGCTTCTTTTCAGATGGAAATATCACCTCACCAGTGGCACATATGTTACCGCAATCCAAAAAAAAGACAATTGTTTTATTAAGGTGACCATGCTGATTTTTGCAGTATACATTTAGCAATTAGTCTAGACTGGAAAAAGCTGATTAGAAAGTTACAGAAGCTCTTTTTAGCCAAGAACTAAGCTGTACAAAAATAATTAGCATATCTTGGGACTTCTGACAAAGTCATGCCTTAAGTTTATGCCCTCCACCCATGTTAAGCTTCATTTGAACCAAATGCTAAGCTGTTTGTCTTATAACCTTTCCAAAGGTCAGTTTTATTTTACTCTGTCTTAATTTTTGTCCTAATTTTCTTTGGTCCATGCAGTGGACCCTAGGAGTGAGAAGCTTATCTATGACCAAGTCAGCTGTCTGCGAACCACAGGACAGAGCAGGTGACTGGTACAGGAGGTAACCTTCTCAGTGTTCTGGAGCTTTATGTCTCACTCACTATCCAGACTCTTAACTGCATGCACAAACACTGGATGTGCAATATCGGATCCTGCTTCAGATTCTAAAAATAATATCTTGCCCTTCTGAACCAGTAAAATGCTATTCCTAACACAGTCACTGCACTTACAAGTTCATCCAAAGAGTAAAAGCTTTTTTAGTTATATTAATTTTTTTTAAATTTTAATGGTTAAGATTTTTACTTTAGCCAGTCAGAGTTAATTTTGATAAGAAAATGCTTAGCATTTTTTTTAAAAAAGCGGGTTTTTAATTGCCTTGCTTCTTAATTTTTTACACTAGTAGACAATGTTCTTCAATTTTTCAGGCATCTAGTAGACTTTTTATTAAATAAGAGTTTTTATTTCAATTTTAAATATAATTTTCAGAGAATTTTAATCTTTTGATGTCACTAAGATTTAATCTGAAGACAAAAATGCTTCAATTTAATTTAATTTAACATTTTGTAATGTGTAGATTTAGATCCCCATCTCATCTTTGGCACAGTTTTGGCTCATGACAATGATCTCTGTCCCAGGTGGTACCTGGAAGAGGTATTGTCTTAGACCAAATGTCATGCTTACAGGGTAGTATGGAGGACACCACCTTTTTTTTTCCTCAATAAGAAAAATGATGAGAGGGAGAATGAAGTGCATTTTATGAAATCAGGTGAGTGTCTCATTTCTAGATGTAATCTATAGGAGATATTAGGGATTTAACATTTGTGAATTTAGATAAAATATCGGTAAACTGATTTTGATCTTGAAACAAGGCTGTTCTGGATAGTGACTGGTTGTATGATGTGTGAGAATGGTTTAGGTTTTTTGGTTTGTTTTGTGTTTGGGGGAGCGGGCTTGTGTTTTTGGTTGGTTTTTTGGTTTGGCTTTGTGGGGTTTTTGTTGTTGTTTGGGTTTTTTTTGTTTGTTTGTTTGTTTGTGGGGTTTTTTGGGTTTTGGGTTTTTTTTCTCTTCTATGAATTCAAACTGAGATTAGAAAATTGGTCTTTTTTTCTTGTTTGTTTCCTTTTTCCTGGACTTTCATCATCTATAATAAGGATTTTTGAACCAGTGCCAAATATAATATCAACAAAATATTAACACCTACATGAAATGGAGTAAAATCCAATGTCTTCTATAGCCAAATTAGTACTTTAGTGTAAGCTATTGTAAAAACATACTTTAGACAGAAAAGTAGTCATGATTTATACAAAGAATAGCCAATATATTAAATAACAAACTCCACACTGACAGTCACTTTTCTGACTATAAACATAGTTATCAGCAGTCCATTCCAACCCTTCTTCTGATGGAAAATTCACCTAGCAGATTGAATTTAATAAGGCAAAACATTCATCTTATTCTGAAAATATCACCTGCAGTGCCACCTGCATTCATATTAAAGTGATAACAGAACTCTGCCTCTGATAGTTTTTCGTTTTATTTCCTAGTACATAAAATATCTCAGAGGCAGGAAAGATTCTGTCAGGTTCTCAGACACTGGTGGTCAAAAAAGTCAAAATGTTTAGTAATACCCTTATGAAAAGAACACGGTTTTTCCTTTTTACTTCCTCTCCTTGTCATAGTCCCTGGGTAGTGCTAGTACCTGAGACTAAAGCAGGTGAGCAGCTACTCCCAGTGACCCAGAAAGGATGATGAGCAAGAAATTGGGTGGCTACAAAATTTTCAGGTTATGAGCCCTTTCCTGTTTATTAATGTGGCAAGGATAGCACCTGACACAGACTTTTTTCCCAGTATGAGTGATCCACAGTGACAGAGTTTTGGCATCCTTAATCTACTAACCCAGATTGAGAGCAAAGAGAATGGAAGAAGCACAGCACTGCGTATAATTTGAGACAGGGTACATGGTGGCTGTGACAGTTGGATTGTTCAACAGACCTGAGCAACAGCTAGAAGCACAGCTTCTACACTGTGCCCTACATTCTCTGCAGCCTATTTCTTCTCCAGCTTGAGTATCCACTGAGGTTTAGAAGAGTGTTCTAAAACACTGCAGGTTTGAAGGAAAATAATTCAATCTTATAAGTAGCTTTCTGCCTCATTTGATGCATACAGAGTGTTGTTAGATTGTTCACCTGAAATACAGGTGTTTTTTAAAGGGTCTTGCTGTGTCAGTACTAATACATACCATTGAAGGGCTACATTTTTCAGAGTATCAACCTCAAATTAGATCAAAGTTTGTGTGAAAGTTTGAGCTGGCTCTCTGCCAAAAGCCAAANGAAAACACCTCCCCCTTCTCCTTATATACTTGATTACATAAAGAGATGGGATGAAATACTTCCTAGATTTTGACCCTGGTTACCAAGCAAGGCCTACAAAAACAACCCATCACAGTTCATAATACTGATCTTAACTGAACAGCTTTCAAGTAATTATTTGTAAATTTGTCCTTTTTTATCCCAAATTCAAGGAGTATTTGTAAATCACAGATTTATATTTAGGATTTATTGGCATGATTTAAAAATGTAGAGTCAAAAATGCACTTTAGGGATGTATGGAGCTGGATTTTAACTAGAGGTTAAATTGAAAATAATGATTTATAAACCAAAATCTTCTGTGGATTTTAGCACAAAGTTTTTATAAAACCTAGGGAAAATACATTATTCAGACTTTTAGAAATGTCCCTTTTTGGGTACACAAACAAAAAATCAACAGGAAGAAATGCAAACACCTATGATGCCCATTTTCCCCTTTCTCTGGCCAATTTCTTGGAATATTTGTCATTATCTTTTGAAATATTTGACATGAGAACCATGCAGCGCTGCAAACACTGGCCAGGTTCTGTCTGTCTAAGTCAGGGTGTTTAAGGGCAATCTTATAAAACGTATTTTTTAAAAACATTCACATGATCACCGGTTTTGCTGCTCAGCAACATAAGAAAATATAATAACCCAAAAAGGATTGAAAATTCAAATTCTGTTTCAAAATAGTTGCCTTTCTATCCTAATTAAATAATCAAGTTAGCAAAGTAGTAAGAAGCTGCTATCTTAATTACAGTTTTCAGTTTATCTTAATTGATGAATACAAGGATGTTACACTTCTGCTGCTCTATCTGATACAAAGCATTGATGAAACTACATTTTTCTAAGCAGATTATACAACTCAAACAGCACATTAGGAATTCACATTTTCTAAATGCATGTAGACAAACTCCCACATATACAGAAAAACAGTATAAAACCATGTCCTACTTAAATCTTCCTCTAATATATTTGCATAGGACTAGATAATTACATAGTTGTTAAATTTCAGTAGTATCCGAATGGAATTCTGAAAGATATATTGTCTTGTTGTAGTAGATGACTAAACTATTCCTAGATAAATCAGTCGTCCTTCTGAATACTGTCTGAATACCAGCAATTTTAAGAATTTTTTTCCATCACTGTAGGACTATATTGAGTGTATAGTAAAACCTGGAACATTAGCAAAAGAGGTCTTTAAATACTTCAGGACTTATTGTTTCTTATGATTTCTTACCTATATTGTGCTGTGATTTTGTCTCTCTGCAAAGTTTTCTGAATTCCAGTTAGTAGAAGGTTAACTTCTACTTAATTCAAATACTAAGTCATACTGTCATAGAATCAGACTGGTTTAGGTAGGAATGGACCTTCAAAAATAATCTAGTCCAAACTCCATACCATGGGTAAGGGACACCTTTCACTAGATCACATTGCGTAAAGCTCCATCCAACATGATTTTGGACACTTTGAGTGATGGGGCATCCAAATCTTCTCTAGGCAATGAGTTTCAGTGTCTCATGACATTCATTGTAAAAAATTCCTTCCTTACATCTGATAGAAATCACTTTCCATTTTAACTAATGACCCTTATTCTCTCACTACAAGATCTGGTAAAAATCTTTTTTTTACATTACTTATAAGCTCCATTTAACTATTAAAAGGCTACATTAAGGTGTCCCTTCTCTCAGCATCTGCTGTGAGTTTTGTAGAACCCCTTGTTCAGTTTTCTGAAGGAAAGTGCACAGATGAGGAAAGAAAAATATCTTGTCTATAACAAATGTCTATAAAATATTTTTCATCTTTAAACATATCTGAATTACTTAGTGTGTGGCTTTAGTCTTGAAATTATTAATGTATTTCTTAAGTCATGTACTCCTTGTGTTCAATAAGGCTAACTACACATATAATGCTAAACCTGCATGAAGATTCATGAAACTGGGATCTACCTGCCAAATTTTATCTCTAGAGCTAAAACACTGAAAGTTAGTCAACATTCCATGCTTACATGCCACTGTAATTTCAGTAGAGAGCTTGAATTTCTTAGCACTGCTTCTCTCAGACTTCTTTAAGTGTACTTGGAGAACAAAATGTAGACTCACTTGTAGCTTAAAAACAGACAGTTCACCTTTTTTTCACCTACCATTTTCTTCCTCTTTATATCATTTCCCACATTATTTAACAGATGGGGTGCCAATATTTGAGATTGTAATATGATCATGACACTGAAAAAGTTTAAAAGGCAAGTATTCACTCTTGAAAATGGTCAAAGGAAAAATTGTAATCAAATAGTCTGCATGAGAAAAGAAGTTTCCATGATCAAGTGCAACAAGTGTCAGATTTCTGCCCCAAATTACTTGTAAAGAAGATTTCTCTTACAGCTTTGATGTTTGTTAGCTAAAAAAAAAAAGGAGCCTCAAGATCGTTAAATCTGAAAAATCTGTTTTTCAATCTGTTTTATAAGTAACAAAAATTATTTCTATTTTGTGAAAGTGAACATACATATTCAACAGCATTTTGTATCAAAACTTCCTATAATTTTATACACAAATGTCATAATTTGCCATTACCAAAAGAATATAAACTAAATGCTGTGATATTATGTTGTTTTGAAAACTACTTACTTTGTCTGAGTTGATCCTTTCACACATATTCTACCACTTCCAAACTGGGGTGACTTGTTGCTCTTTCCCTGCAGATGTTTTTAGTATATTTTTTAAGTTTCCCTTTGCAATACATTATGTACCCAGAAAGTGATAAGGAACTACAATTTTCTTCCAAAAATATGCAAACCAAATGCTTTTACTTAAGTTGTACTTTTGTGAGAAAAAAATACAGCTTGCACCTACCACTTAATTCTTCAATATTGGAATGATGAAGTGTACAACCATAAGGGCTTGTCAAATTCTAAGTTGCCTGAAAACCTTTACCTTTTCAGCACCAACCTACAAAGAGTTTTCTGACTTTGTTTTAAGGCAAAAGATAGCCATAAACTTTCAGAAAATAAATAGTATTACTTTTATTTTCTCCACAGGAAATAAGTTTAGCCATTTTAAAAACTTTACTGAAAAGAGAAGATCATAAGAATCAAGAAGTCTTTAGATTTTAAAAATAGGAGTTTTTCCCAAGGAAAAAAAAAAAAAAAAAAAAAAAAAAAAAAAAAAAAAAAAAAAAAAAAAAAAAAAAAAAAAAAAAGGTAGTATTTTTTTAATGACTAAAAATCTTATTAATCAATAGCAGCCTCCAGGTAGGAGAATTGCAATTTATGTTTACAATTGTAATAATTAAATCTGTATATTAATTTATCTCTTCAATTAGCAAAGTAGGGCAGTTCACCAATTGGTATTGCATTTACATCTCATTAAGAGATCATATCTCACTGGAGATATGATTTTAGGAAACTCATGTTAAGGCACCAGTTATAAATCATTCAGGAGAGTCTAACAACATACAGAGAACCAATTTTGTTTTATTTTTTCAGGAAGGTTGTAATTCAGTTGTACTACTACTACTACTACTACTACTAATAATAATAATAATAATAATAACACCCCCCAAACAGAAAGATCTACTATTCATCATAATTTCTTAGCAGATATTCTGATTTTACCCCCAAACCATTAGTCAGAGTTTTCACCTTGTAATTTCAGGAACTTTTGCTACTGTCATACAACTTGAATTCTGAGCATCATAATCTTCTTAGTGGGAGTGGGGGGGAGTGAGGAGAAAATAGATAAATGACCTTACATTCAGCTGACAAAACAAATTCACCATGGTTTTTTTCCAAACATTGCATCAAGCAGAATTTTAGGTGTTTGCACCTACTTATAAACACAGCAAGACCATGGTGGAAACAAGTCAGTCAATATAATTTTCCCAATCGAATACATCACATTGTTAATATGTTCAGAAACTAGCAACATAAAAGACAGTTTCAAAATATTCACTGAAGAGAAGTGCACCTCTAGCCAAAATGGACATGGTCAGACTTTTCAAAAACAAAGTCTACTATCTGACCTACCTTTCTGAAATGGAGAAGTATTTCTAATAACCCCATTTTAACATTTAAGAAACATGGGCAGAGAAAATTCAAAGTGCATTCCCCAGATTACTTCAGGATTCTGTGTAATATACAGGAGATAAATCATGACTTGACATGGAAGTTCATTTCTGGTACTGCAAATCTAGTCTTCTATTTTTGTTCCTAAGAAGGACAGATATTTCTTCCTTATGCTATTGCTATATTCTATGCGTGCCTTGTCAACTTTTCCATAGAAGCTTTTTTTATTAGATATTACTAGTTATTTTTTATATCTTTCATTACATATTATTTTAGATCTAGGAGAAGAGACTGCTGCCATGACCCTAGAGGCCATTTTGTCTTTAGGAGTCACAGGCGGAACTGTCTCTCATCTCTTGCTGGTGAATATTTTGACTGTTGCTGAATTTTCTTTCTTCTGTTCCAGAAGAAAAGTAGCATATCCTCACCAAGGCATCTTCAAAATAATGTGAACACATTATTCAAAGCTTTATTTTTTCACAGATAGTAAAGGTGTGATTTTGAAAATTACCTAGCAGCACAATAAAAATGCTTAATTTTAATGGCTACCTATCTCTAGGTATCATAAAGTATATGGTAAAACACACTGAGCACATGACAGGTCTAAACCATCAGTAATTGGTACAAATGAATAAGCTCTATTTTAAGGGTTGGGAATTTTATTAAACAGGGCTTAGATAAGCCTCAGCAAATTATTTATTGGGCAATAATCCTTAAAATGAATTTATTTTTGCTGCTGGTTGACCAGTTATAGCTGTTTAACAAACCATTCATAATAAAATAAGTACAGGCATAAATGCTGCATAAACATCAACCAAACCATTTTAAATTAACATAATCATCTGTTTAGAATACTTAGTTTGATTCAGTGATTATAGAAGTCATTTACAAGAAAAGGAAGCCAGCCAGGGTTATTTTGTTTGGTTTTATTTTTGTACATGTACTTGTAGGTTTGCGGGGAAAATACTGAGATAATAATAAGGTCATGAAATGAACTTTCAAACCATTGATTTTAATAGGTGCATATTTTTCCCAATATAAGTATATGTTAGACCTGTTATTGCTTACTCTTTTGAAAAATATTTGAAAGGAGACCTTTTCCTGGCTTACAAGAGTTACCTTTTTCCAACTTTCACATCACCACTGTGGACAGTGAATCCCCAGCAATTCTGGTGTTTCACTTGCCTAATACAAAGCACAATACTATGATATTGTGATGGGTTGGATAAACCCCCAAAACTTAGA
>VXBX01008002.1:492558-507029 GCA_013400415.1 Scytalopus superciliaris
GATATTAACTATTTTTTAGTTCCAGAGGATTGGAAGATCCATTGAATTTACATTTTGTGTTAGAAAATGTCAGATGATGAAATAATGTTTTATAACACTCTCTGAAATCCAGAATTTTAGCCATTTTGATGGATATTTTCCACAGAAAACCTGGCCTCAAATGTAAATTTTCTTTCAGAAAGTTCTGCTAAAAATAATTATTTTGTGGATCTTGCTGATGTTAATTGCTTTCTCTAAATTGCCCTTGAATTTTGGAGCAAGGATTTGGATTTTTCTAGTGAATTTTTGCCTTCAGAAACATGGGATGCTTTTTCCATTGTCTATCATGATAAAATTCTATAGAACTTTGTGTTTGCTCACTAATTATCTTTTTATGTTGAGAAAAGACTAAATGGGGCAGCTGGTTTCCTGAAGAGAGCAAGGTAGAATGGAGGAACAGATATAAGCAAGATTGATCTTGACTAAAAGACAGAATAAAATTACAAGTTTCAACTTCCCCATTGTTTCATAGTTCTTTGATTTTTTTCAATTGTCGCTGTGAGAAGACTCTCTGCGGGAGACAGGAAGCTATCATTCACCTTTCCATGAACAGGAGAATTAAGAAATTGCAGAAGTACATTTGATTTTAAAAACAAGCAAGCAAACAACAAGGAACCACAAAACAAACCAAATAAACCCAGAGACTTCTAGTACAATGACTTCTGAGTGATGATGAAGTTACATGTGTTTTTTCCTCAAAGACTAGCTTATGCTTTTCCAGGGACAAGATACTCTGGAATACAAAAATTACCTTTTGTTGGGACAAAAAATAGGTATTCTTGACATACAAAAATACTTCTAAGAATTGCATCAGACAGGATCAAATGGAAAATAATAGTTCATCTAGTCTTCTACAGTATATAGAAGATATTTTTTGTAATTATAAGATGTCAAAGTATGTGAGTATATGTTTTCTCTAGTGCTTTATTTTTCCCTCAGACTTCTCAGTACATGTTTAATAAAGCTATTGTTCTATAGATACTGAATTTATTCCATAAGATTGTAATGCAGAGAGGAGACAAAAATATTTAAGACTTATGTCTTTCAAACAGAATAAAATTAAATATGAATAAGCTCTTCATACATTTAAATAAAAAGAAGAATGAATACGGTTTTCTGAAATTAGGAAGATAATCTAGGTACAAGTCTGAAATAAAATTGAATAGTGTTGTCACCTTTGAGGATACAAGCACTATGATTAATATGAAAAAATGCAGGGGAAAAAAAAAACAAACCCCAAAAGAACTGATGATTACAGGGGAAGTAGAATGAAAAGAATGCCATGTGCTCAAATTATCCTAAATGGACAATATCCTGTCAGAAGTTTGAAAAAGATGGTACTTTACTACTCAGGTTATTTTGAGCTTGATAATGTGAGTGATTTTAGAATGTCTTGTTTCAGAAGTAATTACAGATGTAAATGGACACAGGCAAACATTTTACCCTTCCAAGTGTTTTAACAGTGGTAGATTACACTGCTGTACATGGTATATTTCTTTAAAATGACTGATTTTTGAGATTAAATTAACACAGAGGCTTTAATCCTGAACATAGATTTGAAGATAATTGATTTGAAAATACACAAAATTTACTATTTCATCTTGAAAAGAGCAGATGACTAGCAAGTAGGAATTTTTTTTATTCATGAATTCATTGTTTAGAGAAGAATATTCAAATAGTTTTTTGTGATTTTTCTTTGTTGTTGTAAAGAGGTTCCTCAAGAATAACTTTAGCATTGATCATGTTTAATTTTTCATCTAATAAAATAGCTAGGAGCATGTTGGTGGAATTTGCTAATGGCACACAATTGCAAGAAATCAAAAGGTAACATAATGTGGATAACTGTGAGAAAAAAAGAAATCTCCTTTATGAGAGTAAACAAATTTGACTTCTACAACTTAATAGAATGGAGGAGTCTGAAAGAAAATACCTTTATTTTCTGTGAATATAGTGAATTAGAAAACTTTGATGGAAGAAGGCATGGGGTAATATGGAGACAGGTCAGAGTTGTTGATCTGTAAAGACGTCAGGAAATTGGGACCAAAAATAAGGAAATACCAAAGACATTACCAGAGATTTTCCCTTTTGCTGCAACTATGTTACGACTCGCTCCTGAATGTGGGGTAACAGGTTCTTGTTAATAGATCCTTTGGGGTGGATTAGAGTGACATGACACTGAATAACCACTGTTTGTATAAATATATTTTTTATATTTATATTTATATATATATGTGGCAGATTTACTTTAGAACCGTTTGGTTACAATGGAAAGGAGGTATGTAGTCATTTTGGTGATTATCTACAGAAACAGCAATATAAGAGTATAAAGATAGCACTTAAGAAAATTTATAAGGAAAAGATGAAGAAAGGGTAAGAGTANCACTTAAGAAAATTTATAAGGAAAAGATGAAGAAAGGGTAAGAGTAAATAGTGAAGAGGAAGGGTATCACCACCAATGGATCCAGCGACAAGACTTGATTGTTTCAATTTAGATGTCTGTTGTTTGAAGTGATGGCCTTAGTCTTGATCCATCAGGGATGGGGCAAGCTGTTACAATCCACTTAATCCCAGAGGAGCAAAGAGAACACTCTGTGAATTGTGTAAAGAACTTTAAATTCAAGTATTCCCTGAAAAGAGATTAAAACATAAAGTTATATATTGATACCAAACCCTGATATTTTAATGTATTAATTGTAAAAGCGGCATAGAGAAAGGAGAAGAAAAATAGAGAAAAAATGGAAAAAACTAAGATTACTTTAAAAGCATAAGAGTTTTACCATCACCTTTATACCTTTCTGCTGAGATGGGGCAGGGCTGAAGCAGTTTTTGCATTTTTTTTCTTTTTCTCTGCCCCTTGTGGTTATCTCTGGCCTTGTGTAGTCTGGCAGCTTGTTAGAATGCACTCTCTGGAATACATGATCCATGCCACTCACATTTTTCCCATGTTCCAGTTGGGCAGCCACTGGGCAGGCAGTGACTTCAGCTCTCAGGAATATGGTAGGGATGCAGGAACAGAGTTTTCAGAACTCACACATGTGGCACAGCTGGTTTCTGTTCTCCCCGGGATGACAGACTTCTTGCAGCAGGTAGTGGTGAGGAGAGGTGGTGGAGGGGAAGGTGTTCAACTCCAGTCTCCTTAGGCCAAGAGAGTGGGTACCTCTCTTCTCCTCCTCTCCTAATATTGCACAGTTTTTGCTTCATTTTATATGGGGTTTAAGATCTTTCAGCTACAGTTCGTTTTTCACATAGCCTTCGGATGTCCAA
Source organism: Scytalopus superciliaris (assembly GCA_013400415.1). NCBI lineage: Eukaryota > Metazoa > Chordata > Aves > Passeriformes > Rhinocryptidae > Scytalopus > Scytalopus superciliaris. The sequence continues at coordinate 495,862 of VXBX01008002.1, forward strand.
AAAGACATAACAAAGCAGGGACAATGACAAAGCACTTTCTGGAGCATTTTTCGTACTATTGCTTTTCTACAAAACCCATGAAACAAAAAGTTCAATGGCTTAATATATGTTCAGGTTAAGATGGAAATGCCCAAGTATCTCCCCTGGGAGGAGAGTTTTACAGTGACTGAAGCAACACTGTGGATCACGCACAATCCTTTGGTGGAAGGGTCCAGAAATTAGTCTGGAGGCATTTCAGGGGTCTGTGATGGTTTATGATCCCTTCTAAGATATGACGACTATTTGACAATGTTTAGTTGAGTCAGTTATCAGAAGGGATGAATATCTTCAGGCTTACATGATACCTCCTCAGTGTGGGGAGCACACTGACATGATAAAAAGCATTATCCCACCTCCCAGGATCTGCTTCTTATCGACCTTTTCCCTCATGTGGCTCAAAAAACAGCTTATTTTTTGAGATCAGTTTGCCATGGTCATCTTCCAGTGGTGGGGTGCACACCCTCTCTATCTTATGCAGATGCAGATCAGAGGTCTCGCCACCACAGACCCAAAATCTCTCCTCCTCCAGTTTGGTTTGGAGGGTGCAAACTCACCTCTGTTGTAATCAGTATTGCACAGTGCTGCCTTTATCCTTATGACTTATCATGTTGAAATTCAAAAGAGCTTAATACTGCCTTTAGTCCTGCGTCACATCATAGGTGATCATAGAATCATTTAGGTTGGAAAGAACCACTATGATCACTTAGTCCAACCATTAACCTAGCACAGCCAATTCCATCAGTAAACCATGTCCCTAAGTGCCACATCTATGCAGCTTTTAAATATCTTCAGGGATGGTGACTCAACCATTTCTCTGGGCAGTTTGTTCCAATGTTTGACAACCCTTTCTGGGAAGAAATTTTCCCTGATATCCAATCTAAACCTCACCAGGTAAAGCTTGAGGCCATTTCCTCTCATGCTGTCTTAAGACATGCCAGAAGAGACCAACCCCTGCCTTGCTACAACCTCCTTTCAGGTAGTTGTAGACAACAATAAAGACTGCCCTCAGCCTCTTTTTCCCCAGGCTAAACAACCCCAGGTCCCTCTGTTGCTCCTTCTAAGATTTGTGTTTCAGACCCTTGAAGTGCTGAGGTCAGAATAACAGGAACTGAGCCAGAGTTGACGTCTAGATGAACCTTCCAGCGTAATGTTCTATTTAGCCATGTATCTCCTTATTAGCCAAAATTCCACTTAATTAGCATATTTGTTACAAATGTATCTATTTTTCTATATTTAGAGACTAGACAAAGCCATGGGGATAGATCGCTTTCTTTATTAGATATTATTAGATTAGATATTCAACAGGAGTTGGTCCAAATTGATTCCCTGATTTTCACCTGAAGCCCTGGCCAGGCTTTGGGTGAAAACCAAGGAGGGAAGAAAGCCAAATATTTTCCACACTAAATAAGTGATGTGAGTTTGTTTGTTTAACAATATAAGAGCTGGATCCTTTCACAACAAAGGCGGAGACCTCACCTACAAGTGGACACAGTGTGTAGGATTTCCCAGTTCCTGGGAGTCATTCTTCAAACCTTTGCTGTGATTGGGGCTCCCCGATTGATGCGCAGGTCTGGGTGATGGCAATCTATTAACAGGGTAACTGGTGATATATCATTCTTAATCACTATAGTCACTCTTTCCAGTAATGATTAGGTGCCTTGCTAAGCTTATCCTTTTATAATTATTTGCTTCTTTTGTAATTCTTTGATGTTTTGCACTATAGTAAATTTATACATTTATTCTTTAAAATTGGTGTCTGTGTACTTTGTGCTGACCCTCGTCCCCTACCAAAACAACCCTTCACCAGATCTGTTGCCTTTTCTCATACTGAGGAGCCCACAACTGAACACAGCACTCCAGATGTGGTCTCACTAGGGCCAAGTAGAGGGGGAGGATCACCTCCCTGGACCTGCAGACCACACTTTTCCCCATGCACCCCAGAATACTATTGGCCTACCTGGCCACAAGGGCACACTGCTGCCTCATAGTCAACCTGTCATCCACCAAGACCCTCAGGTCCATCTGAGCAGAACTGCCTTCTAGCAAGTCAGCCCACAACCTGTATTGGTACTTGGGGATATTTCTCCCCACATGCAGTATTTTTCAATATTTTATTTACATGCTTTTTTTTTTTTTTTTTAAGTAGTTATATCTTCGCATGAGTATAATCTGTGAATACCCTATTAGGAAAAACCCTGCAATGCCATAGAATTAAATGTTTAAATCTTACAGCTAATTTCACTTAATTAATTCATTTACATGCATTAGCTGAGATTTTAGACAGTCTCCTAAGATTTTATCTGGCATCCTGCAGTACTTTCCACAGGGAGAAAAATGACCAAAATAAGCAAGAGATGACTCTGCCCCTAGAGTTAGAAATTATTCTTGTAGCAAGCAATTCTTTCTCCCATGCAATTTAATTCCACCATGAGTTTAGCATCATCCATAAGGAGGTCAACAGAGTTTTACTAATGTAAGCTAGAGCACAAATGGATAGTAGCTAGTTTTTCTAGTTGTTAGCACTGTGTGTAGATGTGCAGAGTACCAAAGAGTGTTTTGTTTCAGTCACATAGGTTGTCCATGAAACATACAGAAATCCCAGAGCAGGGCATGATCTCTAGCAGAGCCATCTCTAGTGCAAAAATCAAGAAACCCCCCACCCATTCTTTTTTGATTCCATTTTCTTATCCTTGACAAACTGAACTTCTTGGTAGAGCATGTTTCCCCCCTTTCCACTTCCTTATGCATCTTCTAAGCTCAAGGAAGGAAAACTTTAGTTTATTATCTTTGTAATAATCTTTGACATTTAAAAAAAAAAAAAAAGCAAACTGTTGCACTAATGTAAATCTACAATGTATTGTTTTCATTTAAAATAAAAAAAATGGTTAATTTATTTTAATGTTGACTTACTGTAATACATATGTATATTTTATTTATGTTTATATTGATACTGTATATACACCATTTTTTCTTACTACATTTTAAACCAATGGTGATGCCATAAAAATATGTATCAAAAGACAAAACTAACAGTTAAATTCCTAAATTAGTGCAATAGTTCTTCTGTTACTAATGAATATACAAGGTTTTATTCAGTTACTTACATGGAAGCTTCTGAAATATTTTAGTCTGCCTACCCTGTTGATGCAAAGTTGCCAGAAATCTCCTGCTTCTTCTTGAACTGCAAGATGGGAAGGCAGTGCAGACATGTGAGCTAGCTCTGACATCCATTTGGAAACAGAATAGCCACATTCATAGTGTTTGACCTGATCTAAAGGCTACCTAGGGGCACTATGAAAAGACTCATAATAATTAAGTGGAATTATGGGTATATTGGATTAGGTCAGCAAAAGCTCATGAACATTCACAAGTATGATCCAAAGTGTTAACAGATCTGTATGTACAGGTTTAAGTGTATATTCAGTCCTAAACAAAGAGGCATCAGGTCGGCAAAGTAATACCAAAACTGCATTCAGTTTATAAAGTTTTAAGATAAATCCTGCTGCCACTAGAAGACATTATTGTTTTTCACTGAATCAAGTAAAATCATGCTTAGAACTTCATACAAAAATTACATGGACATTAACTTTCTACTCAACAGTAAATGAACACCAAATTTCAGAGTGTAAGAGAAGTCCAATAGGAAAACAGAACAAGACTAAAGTACTGCAGGTGTGGAACTGAATAAATGTAAATTATTTTGAAGAAAAATTGACATTCCAATAGGATAAAGAAATAAAGAAGATATCCTAAGCTATTATAAGTGTAAGTAATTTATAATAGTTATATTCTGAAAGTTCTTTAAACACAAATCAAAGACTTGAAGTGGATAAATACAGCACAAATCTTCCTTGACTGAGTTTTGGTGGTAATCACTCATAGGGAATATTTGATGAAATGATAAAGGAGTCACACAATTTGAGTTTTGTAGTGTTTTATTAAATATGTGCAATTCAGAGTCCTGTGTGTCAGCATGCAACATTAATTACACAGTGGCAAGTGGACAAGGAAAAAAAAAAAAAAAGAGAGAAGCAATTTTCCTGTGAGATCAGTCTTTGCAAAAAAATTACAGTGAACGACTGTTATGCTGCAGATTTCTTCCAAATTCCTCACAGCAGGCAGTTAGTTCCTAAAAGAATACCAAAGTGGATAACGGAATCAAGACTGTGGAGCAGAACTGTGTTGCATGATTTTGCAGCTATCCTTGTTCATTTGTTTTTGTTTTTGTTGTTTTGTTGGAGTTTTTTGTTTGGTTTTTTTGGGGGTTGGGTGTTTTTTGTTTTTGTTTTGTTTTTGTTTGTTTGTTGGGGTTTTTTGTTTGGTTGGTTTGGTTTGGTTTGTTGTTGGTTTCTTTTACCCCAGCACCAAACCAACTAAATATAGATAGGTTTAGCTTTGTCAAACTTTTTCCTTACAGTGGCTGTTTTGATTGATCACAATACCTCATTTTAATGTGAAATTAATCCTGCTCAGAATTTTTCTTTCTGTTTCTGTTTGACACCTAATACTATAGATAACTGTGAAATCCATCCATGCTTCAACACAGTTAGTGTACCCCTCTTCTGCCGACTAAAAGTTTTCTCTTTCAGAGATTGTTTCAGTTTGTGTTAATTTGCCTGACAGTGAACAGATCCACCCCCGAGTCCTGAGGGAATTGGCTGATGTAGTTGCCAAGACACTGTCCAGGGTTCTTGAAAATTCATGGCTGTCAAGTGAAGTCACAGGTGATCGGAAAAAGGGAAACAGGGCACCCATCTTTAAAAAGGGTAGAAAGAAGGCTCCTGGGAACTACCAAACTGTCAGCCTCCCTTCTGTGCCAGGGAAGATCATGGAACAGATCCTCCTAGAAGCTATGCTAAAGCACATGGAGAACTGAGAGGTGGTTCAAGATAGCCAGAATCAGTGGACAAGGGAAGAGCTACTGATGTAATTTATCTGGACTTCTGTAAAGCCTTTGACACAGTCCTCCTTAGCATCCTCCTCTCTAAATTGGAGAAATAGAGATTCGATGGATGGACTGTTAGATGGATGAGAAAGTGGTTGGACAGTCACATTCAGAGAGTACTGGCCAATGGCTCAGTCTCTTGATGGACATCAGTAGCAAGTGGCACCCTTTAGGAGCCAGGAATGTTCATACTGGGACCAGTGCTATTTAATATCTTCATTAATGACATGACAAAGGGATTGAGCACGCCCCTAAGCAGATCAAGGTGAGTGGTGTTACTGGCACTTCTGAAGAATGGGATGTGCTCCAGAAGGACCTGGAAAACCTCAAGAAGTGGGCCCATGGGGATCTCATGAGGTTTAACAAAATCAAGTGCAAGGTGCTGTACCCGGGTTGGGGCAATCCCTGTATCAATACAGGCTGGGGGATGAACTGATCAGGTGCTGCCCTGCTGAGAAGGACTTGGTGCTAGTGGATGAGAGGCTGAACATGAGTCAGCAATGTGCACTTGCAGCCCAGAAAGCCAATCATATCCTGGATGGTAACAAAAGCAGTGTGACCAGCAGGTTGATAGAGATGATTCTGCCCCATGTTGGCAAGACCCCACATGGAATGCTGCATCCAGCTCTGGAGTCCTCAGCACAGCAAGGACATCAATCTGTTGGAGAGAGTTCAGAGAAGGGTCACCAAGATGATTAGAGGGATGGAGCACCTCTCCCCTGATAAAAAGGCTAAGAGAGTTGAGATTGTTCAGCCTGGAAAAGAGAAGGCTTTGAGGCAACCTAAATGAGGTCTTCCACTACCTGAAGGGAGCCTACAAGAGAAACAGACAGACTATCTACAAGAGAATGTAGTGACAGGAAAAGAGGGAATGGCTTTAAGCCAACAGAGAGCAGGTTTAGATTAGATACTAGAAAAAAATTATTTACTGTGAAGGTGGTTAGGCACTGGAACAGAGAATTCCCAGAGAATGTGTATGCCCCATCCCTGGCAGTGTTTAAGGCCACATTGTATGGGGCTCTGAGCCCCTCAGTCTAATGGGAGGTGTCCCTGTCCATGGAAAGGGAGTTGGAACTAGATGATCTTTAAGGTCCCTTCCAACCCAGGCCATTCTATGATTATGTGACATTTCAGTCCACATCCAAAACAAAAATCACACTCAATTGGTGACTTCACTATAAATTGACCACAAAATCAAAGAAGGAATGTGCTCTTAAAGTTCAGGTGGGATGAGTGGAGGAATAGGAGGGAAGAGTGCTTCCATTTAGTTATGATTTACAGTAAAAGCCTATTCTATTAATAGTATCACATTCCAAAATTTAGAAGGGCTTAGGGATTATTTTTTTTTTTGCTTTCATACACAAAACATCATTCTCTGTTTTCCAATGTGTTAAAGAAAAGTATTAAAATCTGCTTGTATCACTCCTAGTGTTTCTGCAAATTTTACCAAAAAGTCTAGGACTGCTTTTTCTACCAGTGCCATCCACATACTCCTTAAAATTTGTGGGTTGATTGTTTCAGGTTTTTTTGAAGAGTATGCTTTCAATAAAATTAGCTATCAGAAACCTTGAATGAGAGCTTTTGAAAACTCTTGTTTTGAGGAAGGAATTCTGTTCACTAGTGATCCATGATTGTGTCACTCACATTTTGCTTTTCTAGGTTAAATTTCTCAGCAAGCTGACTATAGGTTGTGAACAGGAGGTGGCTTTCCTGTCCCCATATTACATAGCACTTTTGGTATGCATAATTATGTGCATAAAAAACCCCAAATAAAAGATATGTACTAATACACGCTTCTCTGTTTTCTTTCTATATATGCATAGCAAGAATTAAGATAGAGGTTTGATGCACTTGTATGACACTGTTGTCATCTTGGTTCCCTGCCATGGTTTAATTGTGTTATTGGTTTAGCATCCCAAAGGAGAATATTCCCTAGTTGCTTGATGCCAAATTTTTATTTGCATAATATTTTAATTTAAGTTACTGTTTAAGCACATAATGAACTCTGCATGTTGAAACATAAAAAATATAGCAATGTGCCTATTTTGAATACTTTGCATAAGAAAGGAGGGTGTGTACTTTGAGTTAATTTCCACAAGGCTTAAACTTTTAAGATCACCAAAATACTTTTGTCCATTGTATCAGACTGAAAAGAAACAGCTGTTCACCTAGCAAAGCCTACCCCTTCCTGAATATGTCTATTGCAAAAGGACCTTTTACCATCAAGTAAATGGGTACAATTGTCCAACTATCCCAGGTGCAGAAGGGTATGTATACCTGAAGCTACAAACTGGATTTCCAGATAAGGAAAGAAGCTAATAAGAAGCAAATTCTGAGAGGTGGGATAATCCTTCTTACCATGCCACTGTACTCCCTTACATGATGACTCTGTTGTAAAATGTTGAAGACATTCCACATCTAGCCTGGGCTATTTATCTCTTGGACCAGGAGGGACCTTGATCGATGCTGAGTCCTAGGAGGTGTCAGACATGTCCATGACACTAACCATTGTAAAATTCCCCACCCTAGGGGAGATGCAAGGCATTCCCTAGTGAGTTTGAAGTGTATAATAACTCATGAAATCTTTGAGTTTTGGGAAGGGCTTCCCCCAGCCCCATGGATCAAGACTATCACTTCAATAGGACTGCAACCACCACTTCAACCAGCAGACACAGAAGCTGCAACTACCAAGTTTCATTGCTTGGTCCAGTGGGTGGTGACTACATATATCTTAGGACTCTTATCCTTTCTTTCTCTTTCTCTCCCGTATGAATTTTCTTAAGTGTTATTCTCATACTTTAATATTGCTGTGCTACTGTAGGTGGTAACACCCAAAACATACCAGTTTACCTTTGAAACAAAATTGTTTTAAAACAAACTCTACATATATGTGTTTACAAACACTGATTATCCAGCATCATTTCACTCCAATCCACCCCAAGGGATTTATTAAAAAGAACCTGGGTTGCCCTCCTTTTCTGGGGTGGGTCATAACAGTCTGGTATGTTTTGAAGCAACTGGAGATGACAACAAATAAAAATAGCAGTGGCTAACATCCATCCCACTTTATAACCTTATGCTAACCAGCAAGATCTGGTCAGAAAAGAAACTGTGATGGCTGTGAGGTGTTCTCTTTGCAAGAAATAGGAGCTTTTGGTAAACTAGGCAAAGAAGATATGCAGTAAGCACCTCTGTGAAAGGAGTAAATGTTGTCAATCAGTAGCTGATGCAAATGTCTGTTCAATAGTCTGATCCAGAACACCTGTACATGATGGTGACCACCAGCTTCTCCTGTATCCATGTAAATAAGGAATCTAAGGTTCTTGTTGCATTTTTACCCTTTGATACAGGTAATAGTATGATCTTCTCACATATCGTCTTTCTCTGTTTCATGTACTATTTTGGAAATAAAGAATAGTATGTAATTTTTTTTATTTTACTATATATTTGTTGACAAACAGGCAGATTTAAAGTCCCATGTGTATGCTTGTGGGCATAGTAGGAGTGTTCTCTTCATGGTCTCCTTTTGGGAGCCTTTAAAACTAGGGTGGCTGACACATCATAAGACATTCAATTCAGAGAAAATCTCTATATGTGTGGCTGATCAAGAATTTACCATATGGCATTGATAATAAGATTCTGTAGGAATTCTATTCCTAGGCCTGTGAATCTGGCTATTTCCAGTAAAAATTAGAAGAAAATAAGTTTTTACTTTTTTAAAGTGCAGTTTTCATCTAAGGTCAGATAAGCCAGATGATTTTTACTGAAGAAAATCTAGTAATTTATTTACTCTTTCTTAAAAAATTTTATATGATTTGATATAGCTTGTAGGATTAAAGGAAACTTGCAGGCTGTATCATGGAGTTGCTGTATCACAGAGCTGCAAACTCTGAGCAATGCACAGTAACTTAGCAAATGTTTTATAATAAGCTGTAAACCTCATCCAACAATAGTTAAAGAGAACAAATTATTAACTATCTGCTTATCTCACCTTTCAATGAAAAAGAAGAAAAAAAATTGTGGGTCACTGCAGGTTTAATATATGTCATTATTATCAAGTATTCTGGTAACTCTACATTACAGAAACATATAAAGCTGCAAATTTTCAGGGTGTGGGGAGGTAAATTAAGCTGTAGAGCAAATATCTATAAAAACATGAAAACTGGAAATAAAATTTCAGAACAGGAATTAACTTTCAGAAGAAACTGACTTGTATGCATACTTCGCTTTAGTAGGATTTACAGATGAGCACTGAACAGGAAGGCAAAATCAATCTGATTCCCAAAGAAAGCCCTATATAAAAATTATAATTTGTTCCAAAAAGAAAAGGGAGAGGGTACAGAGGAGAGGTGAGGAGTGAAGCACTGTGCTATTCCTATCAATATCTCAAAAATAGGCTTTTATTTCTTGATTATACCTCATGTTGGTGTGAATAAAGAAAGCAAAAATCATCAAGGCAAAGATTTCAAGAAACAATCTGCATCATTCAGCCTTCCTGCGAACAGGAACATGGGCAGAATATTAAGAAGAAAAAATGCTGTCATTAATAAGCTACAAGGAAGTACATGCATACAGAATACGTCTACATTCACTCTCCAAACAGGTGGGTGTAAAGGCTTAAGTTACAATATTAAGGGCCAAAGGATCTGTCCATAGATGTTAGTCAGGAAGCATAGTAGTATACAGGGGAGGAAAGAGAAGGGAGGGCTATTTCTTTTGGGCAGGGGAGCAGCGGTGGGGGTGATAGTTACAAAAAAGTCACTGTGCTCAGCACTTTGAAAACATACCTGCTAAAAACCCAGTGTAATGCTCAGGTAGATCTGTGGCATCCCTAAGCTAATTGTTATGGCAAATAATATGCATTTTGAGCCTGAAAGAATGAAGAAGTAGTGAAATGGCACAAATCACATCACAATGAGCCACCAAAACCATCTGCTGTGAGTACATTTGTATTACCTTGAATATGAGTTACATTTGGCTCCTGTGTCTGACTTCAGACACTAAGGAAAAACAGACTTAAGAAGGAAAAAACAAAACAGCTTTTGGGCAAAGTTTGTCTGGAAGTACTCAGTTTGACAGTCTTAATACCAGGACATAACTGAGGAGCTGCCTTGTAGCAATTTAAACACTTAAGCATTGCCTAGAGGAGCAGGTCCTGTGAGGAAGAAAAAGATGTTCTTGTTTCTTCCTCCTGATTATTTTTTTCTTGTTCTGCTAAATGTAGCAAAAAAACAATCAACCAAACAAACAAAAACAAAGATGGTTTAATGTACCAAGGCCAACCACCTCGGTTTTAACAACATGGTCATCCAGAAAAAGATCTTCAAAGACATTTTTAGAAGAGTTCTCAGAAATCTATTCTTCTCCACTTTCTGAAGATGTAAGAGTAGTTTTAAGCACCTTGAGCACTTTCAATTTTGAAGTAGAAATTATGTGGCCTTCAGTGTGTTCACTCACTATGTTAGAAAAAGGGTTAGCCTTTTTCCCAGGGAAAACTCTTCATTTGCATTCAATTACTCCTATACTTGCTTATGTTGCAAAGTTTAAATTTTCACTGTAAAGCCTGTATCAGAAAGGAAACCATTCTGGATTCCCTGAACAGACACTAGTAATCCCACATTTCTTGGAATATTGACATATCTGGACAAAAATATTACAGCTGGCAAGATCAATGACTAACATTTAGGTCAGACATAACTTAACATAATAAATAAATAAATTACTTTTGTATTCTCTGGCAGAGAAATTCAGGTCTATTAAAGAAAAATCTTATGTATTTCTTAGGTTTCTTCAGTAGAGGCATTGATCTATGTTTAAGTGTTTTCAAGCACTGTGCTCTGCTCTGTTGTGGTATGTCACTTAATTTTCTTTGCAGTCTTTTGCTTCACTTCTCAAAAGAGACGATTCTCCTAAAAATAGTTGAATGAACTGCCTTGATATGGTTCTCTGCTGATATGGAGACCTTAATAGCCTAAAAGGTGCTTTGCTCATATTAGAACCGCTAGTGACAGGTCAGGAACTTGCCTTGCTTTTTGCAGCTTTCAACAGAAATGTCTCCAGATTGTCTTTTCTGTTTTCTTATATTTCTTACATTTCAGCAAGAGTGTGATTTAATTGATTATTTGTTTGCCTTTTTTTTACTGCTCCACGGACACACCCTCGTTGTGGGGGAGAAGCTTGCGTG
>VXBX01008004.1:216-24473 GCA_013400415.1 Scytalopus superciliaris
CCCGAGCCCGCCCGGACTGAGCCGGTGAGGGCTGGCCAAACCTTCATTAAATGTGGTTAAATACGTGTTATTGAGGCCTATTGCTTATATTTCCCTGATTTTTCTCCTTCCCCCCCGTATTATTCACTGATCTCTGGAATGCGAGGGAATACTTTACCGTGATTCACTCCGGGTTCATTTATCTCATTGTGAGACTGGGAAGCAAGCAATGTGCTAACCAACCTCAACAATTGATTGGTTGGTTAATTAAAACAGTAAATTACACTTTATAAATTATTTATTGCCCATCCATGGTTCTGTTTGAAGTTTACAGTATCTTATTTTGCCTTTCTGGGGGTTTTATCTTCTTTTAAAGTACAGTACAGGCTCGTAGGATTTCGGGTTTGGTTGCTTAGCAGCTCTATGCATATGTTATTTTCTTTAAATGCTCTGTCATAGTTCTGTGAAGCATGTTGTTCAGGTCAGTACGTGTTTCTGTGGAGCCCCAGGGTAGCACTGCAGTGTTTGGCATCCGGTAGTTACACCACAAAACAGCAAGAACTGCTTAAGTCAGACTTCATATACATATGAAACACGGTATGTGTGTCAATCTGTGTCAGTGACTGAACCCACGCCTGCATCTCACAGAAGTGCATGATTGTCACTTCAGCCCCTAACCTTATGGGCCCTCCCACAGTAATTGGAGGACTTGATGGAAACCTCATGTAGAATGCAGTAACGTTACTTTTATCATCAAAATGCAACCCAGTAAATCTGACTGTAGAGCTTCTTCCCTCAGATTTTAAATGCTGCAGCTTCACAGTACAACGTGCTGGTTTGGGGCAAACTCCCTGGGCTGTGTCAGAGCTGTTCAGTAACTTTGGCCATAAAAAATCACTGGTACAGAGTAGGGTCACAAAAGATAGTGTGCTTGCCCAGGGAGGTGATCTCTGAGGGAATGTGGTCTGGTACTGGGCGTTACAGTTCCTGAGGATGGGAAGTGGCACTGCTGCTGAAGTGCTCAAGACAGATGTCTCGGCTTTACCCTGCCCAATGCTGACTGCAGGCTGGGAGCTTCAGGTGATCAGTGGAGTTACATTCCACGGACAAACTGTTCCATCTCTTTGTGTTTGCTGGTTATAGAGAGGACTTGAGCAACCAGTTTACACTTGTGTGCTGCAGTTATGCTGCAGAGGGGAGTAGTCATTTTGCTTTTGCCAGTCATCAGAATTGCAGGAACTCTCAGTGGTTTGTGCACCATGTTAGAGGTGTGCAAAGTGCTTCAGGTGTTTAGTCTAAAATATTGAATCAAAAGAAGGCACTTTGTTGAAGACAAAAAGCAGCCAGTAAAGACAGTGCATACCTTTAAAGACAAAGATGCATGTATTTTGGATGCCAGTAATCTGTTGGATTTGTCAATAGTGGTGTTTATTAACAAACCTTTTAAACTGTGAGTATATTCATGCTGTTGCTCTGAGACTGTTTTTGCTCAGTGTAGTACAGAACATATCAGCAACTGCAATATTTTGGAGTTGTGCCTCATGGATACAAATAGTATGGAAATGTGGCAATTGTGTGGTCAATGAGAATGAGTGTGTCTGTAGACAAAGGGAGTAGGTGCTGTTTGATATAGTTTCTTTCAGTTTTTACCTGTTGATTGTTTTGAAATGTGCTAACCACAGACTCGATTTGCTATAAATAGTCATCTTATTTCTTAACATGCATTAGAACTTCTGAATTTACTCAAACAACTAATAAACAGGATAATTAGGTAACAGTTTTTTAAAAAATTTATACACTGAGAAAAATTTTAACTAAGTAACACAGTGGCTGTTTCTTTTGCTAACCTGTATCAAAAATGTGTCAGTTTCAACTACGGACTTGTAAATAAAATGAAACATTGGCTAATAAGTGTTTGTTTTGTTTCTCAGGCTTTAGAGAGGATGCGTCCTTACCTGTGTGATAAAATCATAGCTGAGAGACACTTTGATTATCTGCGTTCAAAGAAAATACTCACCAGAGAGGACACAGAAGAAATTTCTGCTCGATCTTCCAGTAGGAAAAAAACTGGGAAGTTATTGGACTACTTAGCAGAAAATCCAAAGGGACTAGATGCTTTGGTTGAATCTATTAGACGAGAAAGAACACAAAACTTTCTGTTACAAAAGATAACTGATGTAGTGTTGAAAGTCAAAAATGAAAAGCTTGAAGCGCTCAAAGGTAACAAGTTTATAATAATGTTGCATAAGACATACATTTTATTTTGAGTGTCTGCAAAATTAAAGTCCAAAATTAAAGTTTTCCTCTAGTATTTGGAACAACATGTTTGGAAATATTACCAGTTTTGGTTTAAGATCCTAGTGCATGTATCCTGGCTTTGCCTTTTTACTATCTGAACACATCATAAATAACAAATTGCAAAAAAAAACCCGAACAACCTATTGTGTTGTTATGATGGGTAAATTTGTCTTCACATTTCAGTTTTACTTTTCAAAAATAGGTGGTCCTCTTCCATCTTGAATTTCTCTTGAAGCTATTTGCTGCAGTGGCAGGATGCTCTGGTTTTGTTCAGCTCTGCACCTCAGCAGAAGATACGCCAGCAAATGCAACCTGAGGGGAGTTCCCCTCTATGCTTTCAGTGCTAGAGCTTAAAATTAGACTCTGTGAATATATTTATGTGTTGTTTCATACAGACAGAGAGGTTTTGTTGACACACAAAGCTTGAGGTGACTGTGTGAACTCATATTTTAAGGCAGAGGAAGAAAGTATAAGCTTTCTACACCAGAGCTTTACTTCCTCTTCCAGCCCCATCAAAAGAGAAATAAAGAAGGGAGAAGTACATTTTAACCCTAGAGATAAGGGGCCTGAACTTTTCTCTGGCTTCAGGTAAAAAAGCCTTCAAATGCTGTCCACTTTGAAGCAGAATTATGCAGCTGAAGCTTTTAAAAGTTTGAAGAAAAAATCTAATGGGCTGAAAGGCTAAAGTGATTTTCTAAAATGAACCTTAAATTACGGTGCATCTTTGACAAATAGTAGCTGATACTGAGGTGTAAAGCAACCATTCACATCAGCTTAGATAACCTGCCTGTCAGTTTTTTAATTTGTCATGAATATTGGATGTCACAGGTGAGATGAAGAGATTAGTCTGTTAAAAATACAGACAATTGGTCTCTGACAGCTTTATTGATATTAAATCAGAGCAGTTTTAAGAGGGCACCATAGTGTAATTAAATCCAGTATCTGTTTTTTTGTCTTAGGTCTAAGCTGCAGCACCTGTATGACCTCACTGTATGGAGGAACGAATAATCTTTCTAGATCATTTTCTGATGAATCAAATTTTTTGGATAAAACAAAAGACAAAGAATCCACCCAGATACATCATCCAGAAGAAGATTATAGCACCGCTGCATTTATGTCTGCTATGTCTCTTCATTCAATGAATCTGCCAATTGCAGAGATGGGGAATTCACAGTGTGGTGTTTTGCCAGCCACCCTCCCAGGGCCTGGAGACCCCGGGGCACCCCCTCTCCCCCCAGAGCTCCAGTCAGACCAGCAAGATCCATGTACTAGTTCAAGTGACAATTGCTTTTTGCCTTTAAGATCACGTTCTCTTCAAACACAATGAATATAGTGACTTTGATCTGTTCATCCAAATGGTATTGAAACTTTGTATGATGTCTCACAGAGGTTAAAAAGATGTTGTTTTCAAACTGTTAGCAATCAGAGGAAACTAAAATCTATGCATTTTCTGTTGTCTTATTTTGTAATTGTGTGACTCTGGAGCTGCTTGATTTTTTTTTTTCTTTTAGGGAGCTTTCTGCAAAGTATCTTGGTATTATACCAGCCAAGGTTTGCTTTTTAAACCACTGTGTGTAAGATTTCACATGTAGCTTCAGATACTTAAGCTAGAATTATAGAACAAATGGGTTTTTCTTCCTACAGAAACTAACAAATCAGTTCTTCTTAGTTTCTGTGATGGGTGAATTGGGAGAGGTGGTTAGGAAAAGTAGTGAGTATGGAAAAATAACTTTCTGAACTAAAAGCTTAAGCTTAGTTACCAAAAAGCTTAAACTTATTTACTAAGTTAAATGTTTCTCTGTAGGATAAATCCTGTTCTCCATGTATGTGTGTGCAGCTCCATTTGCAAAGAACCTTACAAATCTGGCCAAATCTGTACCTATGCTTTATTTGCAGGGAGTCTCTTCCTTGTCTGAACTTGGTCCTACTGGTAAACCAAAAGGCACTCGATATTGCAAATATTCTTTTGCAAGGCTTGGCATATTATTCTTGTATATTAGTTCGAGATTCCTTATTTGAGATGCACTTTAAATATAAATTTTCGTTAGTACTGGAAGAAGAATGTAAACTGCTGTAACAGCATTGTGAGGGCTGTAAGAAAATGTTACTGTAGGATGCTATTAAGGAACAAAGTTTGGATGTTTTGTCACAGTAGGGAAGTGGAGGAGAAGTCCTGCAACAAGAAAGTATCCATACCTGAAGGACTTTTGGAAATGTGGCACTTCAGATACCTCCTTTTCAAAGCAGAAAGACAAGTTTACATTTCAAATTGTTTAGAGTCAAATGCATTTTAAACTGCTTCAACATGGGAAGGTTCTCATTTCTTGACACAGTGTAACATACTGTATTCCTCTCATACTCCTAAGTTGTAATCTACCTTTTATGCAGGTGGCCTATAATAATTTTAAAATTAGGTAAACTCTTACTTGGACATATATACAGTTGTTTTCCGTGGTACTACACTTTAAAGTGATGGAATGTGTTCAATATATCAAAGGGTAGGTTTATATTTAAGCCCTAAATTATTTTGGCCCTCATACTATGCTATAGCCATGTAATTCCATTCAAATTTACACCCAAGTAATATTCCTCAACTGTTCTCCTTTGTGGAGATAGGCTATCTGCAGGACCTCAATTACTACTCTGGTTTTGGAAGTAGGTTAAAATAAACTGCAATGTTCAACTACACTCCCACTGAGTATATGAAGACCTTACACCTGATAAAGATGTGTTTATAAAAATCCTTGTTTTTCTTGTATGCATCTACACTCATAGACTGTCAGAACAGTGAAAGTGCTTTTCAGTGAAACTGCCTGGATTAAATGACATTCTGGACGTTAAGTGCCTAAAATATGCAAGCAAAACTTTGCTCTCTAGCATGAGATTAAAGTCAGGCTGAAATCCCTCTCTTCCATTACCATCAACTGTAGTTGCACTTACTCGGGGTGTCTGAGAAGTGATTTGCCTAAATGCCAACTGTAACCACTTCAAGAGCTGTGCTTAGGCTTGGGTCCCTTCCGGGATTCTTGTAAAGGGAGGAGAGCGGGCAAGCTTGGCCTGGAGAGTGCATGAGCTCAGGGTGGAGGCTGCCCTGCAGCTCCCAGTGCCGACCCGAGTGTGCCACCCCTGCAGGGGCCGCTCCCAGGGGAGCCGCTCACCTGAGACCTCGAATGAATGTATTGTCCTACCAAATGTTTATACCGTGCAGTTTGTAAAAATATTTCTATCACAACTTTTTGAATAAATTCTTTTGTATAGTTGCCTGTGTTCCTGCCTGCCTCTCTCGTTATTAAGATGTACAGCTTTGCAAAAGCAGTTCATGCCACTAAGTGGATGTGTGGTTTTGGTTTTGTGTGTGCGGGAGGCTTTTGTTCTCCTTGTCTTGTTAGAGAGGTTTGATGGAAAGACTGACTTAATGTGAAACGCCTGTGCCTGTGGGACTGCACTCAAGAGCAGTCTGCAGGGAAAACATGCATGTGAAGTCAAGAACTCAGCTGCTTAATTAGTTTCTGTGGTTCATATTACTAAACTGATTCTTGCTTTTTTCATGTTACTCTACTTCTCAACCTCCTACAGATGTGAGAAGTGTTGCTTCCAGCCATGCATATATTGACTTCATTCTTAAATTAAGATTTTTATTTTTATTAATAGTGGGGGCGAAACAAAAACTGAGTACTGAGGAGCATGACTCAAAAAAGGATTTGCAAATGTTGCCGGGTCCTGTAGAGTCTCAGTTCAGCGGTTGTTTTTATTGTACTTTGTGTGCAGGGCTTCTCTCGAAATAGCGGCCATGGTATTGATTATGAGGCCGGCTGGAAGGCGGTGGTGTGATTGAGCACGGAATGGGCAGACCCTGCTGAAGGCAGTAGTGTAATTGAGCAGGGAATGGGCAGACCCCGCTGAACACGGCGGTGTGATTGANGCGGCCCGCGGGGGGCGGCGCGGCCGCGGGGGACAGCGCTGGCCGGCCAAGGCTGCCGCCGCCCGACGAGCTGTTCCGCCGCGTGTCGCAGCCGCCCGCCTTCCTGTACAACCCGCTCAACAAGGAGATCGACTGGGAGCGCCGCGTCCTGCGGCCCCCCGAGGAGGTGCGGGGGGCGCGGCGCGGGCCGGGCCGCGGGCAGGGCCCCCCCGGCGCGGTGTGACGGGCGCTCTGGTCTCTCCGCAGCCCCCCCGGGAGTTCAGGGCGTGGCGGAGCAGCGCCGTGCCCCCGCCAGAGACATACAGCCCCGCCGAGAAGCCGCCGCCGCCGCCGCCCGCGCTCGACATGGCCATCAAGTGGTCCAACATCTACGAGGACAACGGCGAGGACGCGCCGCGGCAGGCCGGGAAGGCCAAGTTCCTGCCGGAGGAGGAGCAGGAGCCGCTGGAATCGGGTGAGGCCCCGACACAGACCCCCCCGCAGGGTCTGCTCCCCTTGCAGTGCGGCCGGCGGCGCTGGGGAAGCAGCAGGGCCGGTCACGGTGCTGCCGAGGCAGGAGGTGGTGTGAGAGCTGCTTCAGGTGCTGCGCCGGGGGCACCGGGGGCAGGTGTGGGTCGGGGTATTTTTATAGCGTTTGTAAAACATGGAATCCAGGGGAGGAATTAAATAGTACGTCCACGTGATAGACTACCGAAGAAAATACTTACTGCACTTTTAGTCATGGTACAAACTGTAATGGTAATCTGGGAAGTAAAGAAATACTTGGCCAGGGGGAGGAATTTTTTTTTTTAATTGATGGAGAAAGAGAATAGCCAACAACAACCAAGAGAACAAAACCAAAAGAAGTAGTTAGGGGCTTTCAGAACAGTGTTTTGGTTCACCAGTAGAGTTGTCAGCAAACCTTTTCCAAAGAATGGGATTTTTTTGCTGTCCTGCTCCTTTATTGGTTCTGGGTGTTATTTCCCAGTGGCAGTTTTTATGTCTTGCTCCATGTGTTTTATATGTTCTTCCCCCTCCCACATTTCTCTTAGTTAGCCTTCATCCAAAGTAAGAAGATAAATGGTTATTTTACCTTGACATTATTTCCTGCTTCTAAAATGTCCTTTTCTAGCTTTTTTTCTTATCTATTCAAATAGTAAGTTTTTTAGGTACTGTACAGTAGCATAAATCCTCCTCTTAGTCATTCTCAGTGGTCTCTGGTAATAATAACAAATAACCTTTCCTGTGCTGTCCACGTACTGTCTGTATTCCAGTAATGAGGATGTTGTCAGTTAATACTCCTGTGTTTTTTTCCAGGCCTCTCAGGTGTGGTTAAGTCATTTGTTCTGAGACGAGGATGGTGTTTGAGACAAAATACTGGCTTTGCTGACTTTGATTAACTCTGTCTTTTATTTAAAGATGGTGAAAAAGATGATGAACCAGCTTCTGCTAAGAAACGTAAAGTAGACTCTGGAGAAGAGGCAAAGAAGAAGAAGAAGAAGGTATAAGCAGGGTGTGATGGATGTAGACATAATGAAAATTTCAATGAACTTGGATTCCTCTGCTGGAATGGGAAACAAATACCTGTTTACTGAATCTCTCTCCTGTCGGGTAGGGAATTTTATTTCTGTAGTGTGCTTGCCTTTTGGAAAGCACAAAATTAAATGGACAGTGTTGTTATAGAAACTTGTTTACTGAATAAAATTTAAACCTGTTTATTTAAAAGAGGGATCCACTGTGATGGATATTTGTGCTTATGCAGGTTACAGGGCCTCATAATATTGTGTTTATCAAGAAACCTGGTAATATGAGTTTTTCTGGACTGACTTTTCCATTGTGTCAAAACCTTTTATAAAGGAGTATATACTAAAGATTTTTTAGGTTCTGTGATATGTTCACATATTGTTTTTAAATGTATGTATAGACTTCAGATAGGTCACTGTAATAAAACTACATTTGAAAACATCTTCAGTATAAATACTGCATTGCATGCCTGGTGAATAGGAGTGATGAATTCTGTACTATATGCCATTCAGTGATGTGTGACTCACAGATTCCTCAGGGGTTTTTTGTTTAAATAAATATACAACTACAACCTGGAAAAAAAAATGAACCTAATAATGGAGTTTAATGTTTTATAATTATTTTTGATGTTAATGGGATCTGCATCAGGGAAGCATGAGATTAACTGATGCAGGAAAAATTGGAGCATTTAATGTATTCTTTCTGAAATAGAAAACAGAATCTAGATATTTATGTGGACAAAAATTATGACAAAGCTTTGATAGTCTTTACTGCCAAATTGTATTTATTTCAGTACAAACGGTAATCTTCTAAAAGTGCTAGTCAGTGTCTTGCATTTGTGACATCCTGCTGCATGCATTTTTGGGTCTGTGTATGAAAAGGTACCAACTGGTACTGGATTGAAGGAAGGAAGGTGGCTCTAAGTTTGTTTTCAAATAAATATTCTGTGCCTTAGGAAGTCTGCAGTGAGATTAGGGCCTACTAATAGAAGTTTATGTAATTAACTTTTTAATGTAAGCATTTCTGTTTTCTATTTTCCTTCTACCTTGGACTAGCTTTACTTTGGCAGAATAGATTCTGTATGTGTATGTGCTGATTCTTAGTATTTTTTAAGTGATTTTTAAAAAAATCTTTTGAACCTCAATATGTAGAAAAATGTATCCATTTTTAGTGAATATATGAAATTATCAACAAGTTATATAGAGTTTTATCCTTAGCAGTGTGATAATGCTTTCTATGAATCCTTGTCTGCCTGCAGAGTCCACAACCACTCCTTGCCAATTTCACAGGCTGTTGGACTAAATCCATGATTTATTCCACCCCTTCTGTGCTGCCCTGTAAGCTCCAAGATGAGGGACACTGTCATGAGAAAGCTTATGGAGTGCCAGCTCTGTGTGGTGTTTCTCAAAACACTCCGTGCTGGGCTAGAGCAGGGATTAGGCTGGCAGGGAGCAGGGCAGAGCTGGCCTCTGGGTTGGAAGGCAAAAAAGCCTCTCACACCCTTAGTGATGACCCTGCAAGTTCCAGCTGGGATAAAGATCCCTTCACTGCTTGCTGAAATGGAGCTCTTACTAGGTGGGCAGCCAGTGTAGCAGGACAATTCAGGAACTGTGGATGTTTGCATGTTGCTGAGTTGAGACATAATGATAAATGGCCGTACTTTCCTTTTTCTAGAGTGCTAATTTAAATTCTCCATTCAGGAGAAACAGCACAAGCAACTGTGCAGCTTCTTCTGAAGTAAGACATTTGAAACAAAGATATGAGAGCCTGTCTGAAGCTTAGTTACCTGGGTGGATTGTTTCTGCAGCTGGAAGTTGGTTTTGGTAGAGATGCTTCAGTGCATCGTCTTCAGGAGAAGATGATGAGAGAAGTGGTAGTGCTGCAGCTTCTGAAGCAACTCAGAAGATTTCAAGAAACAGACTTGTAGGTCTGGGCAGGTAATAGTGAAAATTTGTCTACTGTGCATCAGGATTTGTGAAATGGGTGAGCGAACACCAACTAAACTTAGACTGGTATCTCAGATGTTCAAGAGATCTCTTAATTACGGAACAGTTTATCCTGGATTGTCTTTCAAGAGAAGACAGAGTGAACATACACCCCCACTGACAAGTGGGAAAGATTGCCTCTGAAAATTAGTCCTTTATTAACTCATCATTCTACTTGTTTGCATGATGAATCAAACCTGATTATGATCATTATGTGTAATGGGAAAAAAGACAGTAAAAAACGCACATGTATTTGATTTGAGAAAATCCTCTTAAAAATTTGGTGCCTGGAAGGCAGTTAATTTGCCATGAGCACATTATGTTGCTTACAGATGCTGGCACAGTAGCAGCTGTGTTACTTGGCTTTCCAAGAAAGGCAGGATGATCTGGGAAAGAATTCACATCAGTATAGAAGTACATGTGTTGAGGATAATGGCTTTTATGGCAGGCAGTTCTTCCCAGAAATGCTAATGGGGAGGTTGAGGCAAGACATCCCTCTGTTACACTGCTGTTCCTCTTCTTGATGCATTTTGACACTGTTGAAATGCTGACTGATTTACAAATGGATTGTGATAAGCTTAAGGCTGCCAGTGGAAGTGAATCCAGAGAAATGTAGTGTGTTCCATAAAAAGTAATTTACTGTGAACCTGGAATCAGTGCAGGAGGAGGGTTTTTTATCAGTAGAAAGAGAAGCTGTGCAGTGCTGTCTGATTGGTGACAGGAAGCTCGTTTGCTGGCTTAGAAAATCATGGCAGAATTAGGATGAAAGATGCAATGCTTTCAGTCACCAGCACAATGCAATTTGGATTTTCTTTTCAGGCTTGAAAGGCTCTTGTGCCTGTTTCTGTGTTAGCTTGCTGATTTTATCCAAACCACTTTGGTTGATAGTCACAGATGTTTGTGCTTTTGCTTCGGGTGTGGGCTTGATGTGAGAACAGTGCAGGACTATCTGAAAAGCATGGAAGAGGATTACAGCTGGAGTGTGTGTTCTTGAAGGATAAATGGTTGTACCAGTTGAAGGGAATCCTTGGCAGTGGCCACTGCGATGCAGCATTTCCATTTTGAGAGATGTTGTTTAAGGACACCCACAATTACTTGTTAGACTGGGAAAGGTTGGTTTCCAAATAGTTGGAAAAATTGCAGCAACCATCAGGCCTGGGCACAAGCCTGGTGGCACTGGTGCCCCAGGGAGGTGATCTTGATGACAGGTGAGTTGCTCTACAGCAACTGAGTGGAAATGGCTGTCCAGGCATGTTCGGGAGGAGATGCTGACTCCTCTCTATAATTCACAGGAAGGCAAATGTTGCAGAGGAAAACATTCTCAAAAACACTAGCATAGGATGTGTTCTGAAAACCCTTGAGCAAATGGGAGGCACTTTGCTAAGAAATCTGATTCCATTACTGCCAAAGGGGTTTTTTGGATGCGTTGACTGAGGTGAAGTTTAACAAATGATGCAGTAAGAGGCAGTGATTAACTGGGCAGTCTGTGGCTGTCTCAAAATGTCAAAACTGAAACAAAAGCAGGATTTCTGTAGAGCAGAATGTTAGCAAAGTACAGAAAACTGCTGAAAAGAAATACAGTGTTTTCGTTGCACAGGAGGCTTCCCGTGGGACACAGGAATCTCAGGGAATAGTTCTGTTCCTCTGACAAATATGTTTGTAGCAGTGGGCTGCTTTCTAAAAGTTTGTAAGTCATATAATTAGGAACCAAGAAATAGCAGGAATAACAGAGGGATAGAGATTCCAGTGAGCTAGTTCTTCATGCTGGGAGAATCAGAGACCAAAAGGAACAGCATCATCTTCAGAGGAGTCCACAGAATTTGTGTCGCTGTTAGAAATGTGCAACGTTCAGTTGGACCTGGAAGGCAGAGTCACAACCAGAGATTGGAATGGGTTTGTGCTGCTGGTTCCTTTGAACTATTTTCTTCAGGGCACTTAAAAAGAAAGCAGGAATTTTCAGGGAAGCCAGGACCTGTGGAACTGGACTGACAGAAGAATGTAATGAATTCAATGAATGGAGATAAACATTTTTGATCCTTATCAAATAATTTTATCAGGGCTCTTCATTTAGAAAACAAAGTGGTCTTCATCTGTAGAATACTTAAGTCTTGGTAACTCAAAAGATAAATCACATATTTGATTTGCTGTAGCTGTGAGCAGCAACACAAGAAGTCTGTGTTTTGTTGTCTTCTAACAGGGAAACTTAATCTGTGGATTGAACGCTGATTTCCCATCCCTTCCCATAACTTCTCCCACCATATGTTTCTTGCTGCAGATGGACTGACATGAAAACAAATACAGGATTAACACAGCGTAACCCCAGGAAAGTGTAATGGGAGTTAAACCACAGAACTTTTCAGGAGAGGATTAACACTCCTCAGACCAGCCCACCAAGCAAACAACACCCCAGCCAGCAGCAGGGTCCCAGCGAAAGTCTCTGGGGAGTCTTTCTGTTGGAAGCAGAATGTGGGCCAGTTTTGTTAAAAAACTAACCTCTCTGACACAAGATGGTAAGAGATATTTTAAGGAACCAGGCCAAGGTAATTTGAGAGACTAATTTCACTTATTTTATAGAACGTATCACAACTACTTAATAAAGACTGAAAGAAGGGTTTGTTGGTTTTTTGGGTTTTTTAAAGTTTTTCTGTTAGGCTTCTAGTCTAGAAAAAGCACCACTTAATGTTGTAATCCCTTCCTTAGGACTGATAAAATTTTATTTTGTGAGACTAAGAGCTTAAATGTTGTCTGAAATGTTTCAAAGATGTGTATTTAATGTTGGCAATGGCAAGGGCTTGTTTAAAACATACTGTTTTAATAGGAATACTGGGGTTTGTACAAGATCTAAGGTTTGCTTACCATTAGTGGCTTCCTCTCACAGGAATCTTTGTGAGTGCCTCTTGTATACTTGTAAATAAGCTGTATCTGTGAGTTTAAATAAGCCATGTTGCCATGTTCTTTGACATAGTAATGAAGTAGTGCTTACAGCTTATAAACTTAATTTTTTCAATGTATCTATATAAAGCAACACATAGACTTATATAAGACAACACAGAGTTATATGCTATAGAATTACTACATTGATATTAATAGCTCAATTGCATTATTTTCTCACAGAAGCATAACTGACACCTCAAGCTGGCAATATGAGAGTAAATGGAATACATGTTGTTAAGTGATTTCAGTGCTGATGAAATAAGGAGACTTGCCTGATACAGACTGTGTGTATAAATGTGGGGCTCCCTGAATGCTTCAGAGCCAGTGACAAACTCTGGTCTGACCTTGTAAGCATCCCAGGTGTGTATCATCCCCTGCTCCAGCTGGGAGTCCCCTTTTTCCCTGCCTGTTCTCAGCCTTTTGGGGACAGCTGTTGTGTTAGAAAAGTACCACATAGCTGGCAGGAAGAGGCACTGTCCCATTGGCAGAATCACCCACAGACCTCTGGGCAAGCAAGCCCTGTGATCAGTAATTTGGCTCATGCATCCCTGTTTGCTGGTTTTCCAGCCATGCTGCTCCAGCAGAGAGCGCTTTTGTTACCCGCTGGCACAGTGCCCATTGAATCTGCAGCTCCGCTTTACACTGCAGACCCCGATTCCCTTCTAATTGTCTTTCTCATACTTAAGAGTTTCTTGAAACAGTACACATCTATTTTGTTTGCTTCCTTGATATCTTGCTCTAGACAAAGGTGTTCTAAACAGCTTTTTAACACTGTAAATTTCACATGATGTTTGAATGCTGTGTAGGGAGAGTTACCATAATTCTTTTTCTTTTAAAAAAATTATTCTTACGTTGAAAGATCATAATGAAAAAAAATTATTTGTCACAATTTTAGTCAAATGGGTTTGTCTTCAGCAAAGTGGTGAAAATCGGTATGAAAATAATGAACGGTTATATGTCATTCTAAACTTCTATTTCAGACAAACTAATTAGTGAGTTTCAAAGTTTCTAACTTAGTAAAGTCCACGAGAAAGGGTTTTATCAGCTTGAAAAAGTTACGGTTGGTTTAAATTTAAGAATACGCAAGAAAACCCCTTATTTCTGTAAAATAGGAAAGTGAGAAAGAATTGGCTTTGAAAAAATAAGGCAGGAATGTGCTTTCCCTAAGGTTGCCCAGCCCATTGGCTGCCCCAGGCCAGCTGGACCCACACCATTCTTGTCAGACCTCTTGACTTTAACACAGTGCTGGAAGGGAAGACAGCAATGAAACCAGCACCGCCAGCCCTTCTGCCAGTGCTGGCAACTCAGTGCACTCATGAATTGGTATAAATCAGCAACAACATACAGTTGAACAAGAGAGTTTGTAACTTTCTTCTCCATTTTGTGGAATGACATAAAACCCTCTCAAGCAGCTCTATTGTTTGCAGTTTTGTGTTCATACAGAGCAAGGACTCCTATGTCAGCACAGATGTACATGGCTCAGGATGAGGTATTTGGGGTTACAAAATGTGGTTTATCTCAGGTTTTTCCTTGGTTCTTCTGCATTGCTATAGCCAAGAGAAAAAAAAAAAAAAAAAAAAAACCACTTTGATGTCATTTAAAAAAAAAATATAAAAATCCTAAGCTAAATGACAGAATTATAGCAAAAAACATAATTTCTGAGGGCAGTTTGTCTGGTCACAGAACTTGCTCAAGTGCACTGAATCCAAGTTTCCTTGGAACAACTTATGCTGAGGATTGTACTGCTGATGTACTGGGGTAACTCTGGACAGGATTTAACAGTCAGGCCCTGCAGTTCACTCAGAAGTTAAATTAGCCCTTAAAACTAACTTTTTTTCTCATGACTATTCAGAAGGAAAGAAAAAAACTACCATTATACTTGAGAGAAGCAATGGGGGTCCTAAAGATGGAACTGACCCACTGTCTGTGTTTTGGCTTTTAATTAAAAGAACTCATTTAATTTTTCACAGGATTTTGGCAACATACAAAGTTGAAAGATAATGGTCTTATTCACTGTGAAAGTACCCACTGTGATTTGCTTAAAAGGGTAAATATTTCCAGGGACTGGATATGCCCCATGGTAGGTGGAAACTTCACTTGATGCCTGCTTTGGCTATGTCAGAACAGTAATGCTGGGGCTTACACAGTTGTCTTCATTGATTGCTCTGAAATTCAGAGTTTAGTAAACAACGTGAGGGGACTTAAATGAATCAGTCATTTTATATTGGGAATATTTTGTAGACCCTCATTTTTGCTTTTCCTCCTCATGCTGCAAAAGTCCCTTAGATTTTAATAGCATTCTGCAGAAATTAACCTGAAAAACTATAACGTTTAATAATAGCACTCCTTCCTGGGAAACTCTACAGGACTTTCCCTCAGAACTGTATTTATATCCCAGATTGTGCATACACACTAGAGCATTAAGAACCAGAAATACTAGCGGTTGGAAAATTTGCTTTCCTGGCACTTAGGAAATTATCCACTTTAGGTGGTCAGTCCATCTTGAACATTTATTTTTCTCAATTATATTGCATATGGGTTTTGTTTGCTAAATTAGTAGCCTTCTGTTTTCATAAGAATAGGCAGGTTTACTGACTCCCCTGGTTAATGCTGTAGAGCTTTTTGGAAGCTAGATGTGATTGGTTCTATTTCTGATATCATGCTAAAGGATGCTCTTTAATCTGTGGCTACATTTGCATTCGTAAGTCATTTGGCACAATAGCAGAGTGCCTGTAATGTGAACTAGTCTGTGCTGTGTGCTAGCTCAGCTTTGCTCCCCCATGGGATCAGTGCCCAGCAGCAGTCCAAGTGCATTAAATGCACTCCTGGAGTGCATCTTCTGTTTCGAGTTTCATCTAAAAGGAATCCAGCTGGTGCACTCTGAAAACCGAAGTGGAGTCTGCCGGGCTGATAGGGAGAGTCTCTTCAAAAGCCACCTCCTGATTCAAGCTAAAATACTTGTGCAGGCACACCCTGCCCATGCAAAGGGCCCTGCACGCACAGCACCCCAGACTCTCCCCCAAAATACACCTTGTTGGGAAGAACACAACTGGGTTCAATGTTTCTGCTCCTGGTAGCACACCAGTACTGCCTTCCAGAGTCAGCTTTTTCTTCACCTTAGGTTGTTGGTTTTTTTCTATTAATTGATTTACTTGTTCTTATATTAAGTACAAAGGGTGGTGGAGAATGGCAGTGAGAGTAAATTGCAGCACTAATCATTTCTTATCGGTTCCCAGACAGGTAATGTGTCTCCTTAGAGATGCTGCATTCATTCCTGCAAGAATCTACACGTGTGTACCAAGTTCAGCTATGTATGAATCCCACTACAGGCAATGGAAAGTCTGTTGTAGATGAGCTAATTGCACATGTGAGTTTACAGTTCAGGGGTCATAGCCCTGACTCTTTTTTGATGGGGGCTGAAGCCTTGTTGTGTACTTAACAGCAGAGTAAGGAAAGGTATTTGTGGATTTTTACTCCTCGAAGGAATGGATTCCTTTCCCCTCCTATGCTTTCTTCTCAGGAAAACTTAACTGAATTTAGCAAGCTTACAAAAGCATTTTTTTGTTTTAATATAGATGTCTTAAAAGATTAATTTCTCCCTGAAGACATTGGGGCAAGGTGGAGAGAGAGATTGATCATTTCCAGATGTTCTTTGCTGACAGGCAAAGAAAAATTCTGCTTCAGGTTACCATTTGTGAATATGTTTAAAAAATACAAATTTTGTATACAAACTGCCAGGGAGAGCATGAGCCAGTGCAACGGGGCTGAGATGCACAGATTTTCAGTGTCATAGCTGCATTAATAAGGTGGGGCTTGCCCCTGCTGACTGGTCTAAAAGCCTTGGGCAGCTGTAGACAGGAGAGATGGATGTGCTTTTCAGACAGAAACATCAAGGCCGTGTGCAGTGTGCTTTGAGGGAGACAGTTGACTCCACAGTGCTTGCTGAATCAGACATATTAAAATACATAATTCACTGTTTCTTTGATGTTTTGGGTGCATTTTCTAATGGGATTCCTTTACATTGCACACTAAGTGCTGGCAAGACTTGGCACAATAATTTGACTTTGTGTTTCTGGGAAGCACCCCGACTTAGAGAAGCAGGGGGAGCTGGTATTCTACATGTTACCTGAGCAGAGAGTCAGTCTGATGGAGCGATTGTGCACTGGCACGCTGCTTGCCAAGCGCTCTGTCTTGCTCCCCACAGGGCACAAGGAGCACTCACTCCAGTGTCAGACCTGCAGTCGCTGCCACTTTTGCCTCCGCACAAGCAATTTGATGCTCACTCTGGTACTGGCTCTCTTGCCTGGCAGTAGTCTTCAATGGCTACAACAGGAGGACTCCTTAATGGTGAAAGATGAGCATCAACCAGTTCTGTGGGAGACCCTGGTGCCTGGAAAGAGCAGATTCTTCTTCAGTTGGTTCTGATCTCTAAGGCAACAGCAGCCACGGCACTGAGCATGGGAAGTAACGGAGCTCATGCCTGTCAGCAGCAAAGGAAATGCCTCCTTGGGAAGCAGTCTTTCCTAACATCCGTCTGTAACAACTGTTGTCCTTCTCAAATGATGTGTGGAACCAGAAACACCACTGGAGAGCAGGACGCCTTTGTGAGTCACAAGCTGGCTTTCACTGGCTGGGCAGAGGAGGTGAGGGCAGTCAGCGGAACCAGCCCTGTGTGTTGCTTCCCTGTGCACGTTGAATCCTGGAGGAATGGGTTGCCATCGGAATGAGCAGTAAACCTGTCTACGTTCAGAGGGTGCTGACTGCTAAGACTGTTTGAAGTAACTGCCAAACAAAAAGACTGATAAACTCATTTTACCATCCAGAGAGGGCTCTGCAAAGCTCAGGGCCCTGGGAGCATTGCACACAAAGCCCACCCAAGGAAGAGCTGTGTGAGGACTGCACTGGATGTGAGGTCTAGAAATGGTAAAGTCTTGCTTCAGGAAATGAATCTCCTATGAAGTGGTGTCATGACACTTGTCCCAAATCCTGCAGAGTAAGCTCAGCTGTGACAGAGTAACTGAGGGTAAGGAAGTGATAAGGTGAAGACAGGAGGTAAAACGAGGGGGGCATCATTCTCTGGGGTTTTTCAGGCAAAGCAGGTAAAATACCTACAGGTTTTCATTGAGCCCATATGTTGTTTAGAAAGGAAAAATATGTTGGCTTAGAACATTAATTGATTTCTTGTGTTTAAGAAACAGGCAAAGTGGAGGAGGAAGATGACTGTGAGTCAAATTTTTGGAGTGTTTTCTATGAGAGCAAGATGTTGATAGGAGGATGGGGCAGGACTGGGGAAGAAAAAGGAACATAACATATTTTGTCTATAAAGAAGAACAATGTGCTGTGCAAAAGAGGGCCTTGAATACTAAGACAAGGTGTTGATGATATTGAGGTGTTTACCGATGAACTAAATGTATGATTAAAATGTGCTATTTGGAGATACATCTTCCAAAGGGATGTTAAAATTTTCACATTTACAATTTGACCTGATTTTCCTTTGTTGTTGGTTGTAAAGATAGAAGCCACCAAACAGTTAAAACCTGGTTTGTTTTGTTTGGTTGGGTTTTATTTTGAGAAGGAGTGGGATAATTTTAGTTCTTCAGAACTAAAAATTAGATCAAAATCCTGGCAACTGTACAAAATAAATAAGCAACCTTGCAATAAAGGGGTTTTTGTCACCTTGGAAACACAGTTTGAAAAAGCCACGTGGAGTAATTTTAGTTTCAGACTTCTCTCTGCCCATGTCCCTCCCATGCAAATTCTGTTTTTACACTCAGTATTATCCGGTTTAGCTGTGTTTCTTTCATATATAGACAACAGGGAAATTTGCCAGACAAAAGTGGAAGGACATTGAAAATTACCTTGCACATGATGTTTCAGAGCAGAAATGGGTGTTTGGAAACACAAAATTAAAGTCATCCAAAAATAGATTTTTAAGAATGAGTCATTTTAGATCTCATGGTTCAATGTAAAAAACCCAGAAGCTTAACTTTAATTTTTTTTTTTTTTTTTTTTTACATACTGTTGAGTCTTGTCATTCTGGAGAAGAATATGGCAGTTAGGGAACAAATTGTAGCAGTAAGAAGGAAGGTTGAGGGGTTAAACAAGGAATAATATACATTGAAAAATTTATGTATTCTATTAAATATACATGGTCTTTCAGAATCCCCACCACTGTGATATCCACATGAAATTTGTGGTATTAAAATGCTGTGGGTCTTTGTTGTGGACATCACACAGATTATGCTGTGGCATGGCTGGAAACTCAAGTAATTAGAGAAGAGATTAGGATAAAGTAGTGCTTCTATCCACTAAAGAATGTAAATATTTTGAATATTTTCAATAGCTTACACTTCTATAACAGATTTCACCTGAAGAGTGCCCTTACTGTGAGTGCCTACTACAGAAAGCACAGAAGCCTTTGTAGCCTTTCCCATCTACTTGAAATCAGCTGAGACACATTGACTTTCCACTCCCATGCAGAAAATATTTTGAAGTGAAAAGTAAATTGATTTTCAGTTATTTGAAAGTGTAAATTGTATTAAAACATGTATTTTATTGTTCAGGTAATATTCCTGAATGCTCAGAGGAACCCATGCAGGACTGGTTGATGGTCCCTCTGCCAGAGCCTGGTGTTACCTTTGCCACCAGCAGACTGTTAGGCTGGGCATGAAGAGATCCCACCAAGGACCATGGTCTGAGCAGCCACAGAAGACTAGCAGGACATTACAACAATATGTCATATGAGACATGATGAGATAGAATAGCTGACTAATACTTGGGTTAAATATTTGGAAATGCTTCCTGACTACATGACTGGTGAGGCTGTTGGGATGATGGTCATGATACTGACTATTTTTACTGTATGGGTAATGCTTTAGCTTTTTTGTATCCAAAATACTTTGGTATTTTTAGCATATCTTCAGTGAGACAGATATCCTAGCATAGCACTGGCATGCTGTAAGATCACAGTCAGGTGGCAATGACAGCCCTGTAATTCAATGACATGTTTTGAAAAGCTCAGAGAGGTGTTAGCTTGCATTGTCTAAAAAGTCAAATACTAACTTAAAAAAATAAGTGTAAGATACTAAAAAGAGCACGAATTACTGTCTTATTTCTGTTCAAACAAAGCACAGAAAGGCAGAGCTGTGAACACTCCTGCTGCTTAGGTTAGCTGATAGCTATGAATAGAAGAATTTCCATCATGCTGCTCATTTGAATCAAGGTTAGCCTTACATGGCTCTTAAAATCCTTTCCTGTTTAATTTTAATTACAGTTTAACAGATCAGGTAGACCATGCCCCTGAGAGCATGCACTACAATTTGTTGGACATGGCCAAGCAAAAGCAATGCAGGTGTAGTGCACCAGGTGCAAGATCTTGACAGCCATGCCTCTTAAAACAGTTTTGGTTTAAGAAGGTTTCTGGCAAGGATGTTCTCTAAAAGGGAGTCAGTGGTCTGAGCCAAACAACTGCTCTTGGAGTCTCTAAAATCTGCTGTTAAAAAGGGCAGTTCCAACTGCACATATTTCCAGTGACCAGGGAGCAGATGGTGGACCCATTTCGGTAATGAACACCTTCAGCTTGTCTAGCTTGTTGTCTAGCAACCTCCTCAGGTTTAGAATATAAATGTTTTATTCTCCCACTGGTTTGTCTTCCTAAGATAAGCAGCTGTATTCTGGGCCTCTTGGGTGCCTTGGCTGGCCAGTTGAAAATAGGGTCTGGGGGTAACAAAGGTGTGGATGACTGTAGTGGTGTCTGTATCTGAGAGAAATCAGTCATTTGGCAGGCTGGAGATAAGACACACAGCTATTAGCTGCCTGATAGAGTTTCATGGGACTCTTATTTCAGTCCATTTTGATGTCAGGAAGGCAGACGCTTTCAATAAAAAGAGTGCTCATAGATTTTATTGGGGCATTCAAATGCTTCCAGTTCCCAGCTGTCATCAGCTCCACTTTAGTCATATAGTTGTCACTTTATCCCTCTGTCTGTGACAGGTCTTGAGAGAAGAAAGATACTGATTTGTTAAGCTTTAATGAAAAGGAGACTCATTCACGTTTCCAGGCATTTTTAGTTTTACTCACGCACGAATGAATCCCACTGAAGTAAAAAAAAGTACATCTTTCCACATGTACATCCTAAATTAGTAAGAAACTATTATTTCAGATACATCTGAAGAGGTCTTGTAGGCTATGAGGGATGGAATTTTCCAAAGCCAAACCAGAGCACTTCAAAACCGGTCCCTGAATGTGTCCAGAAACAAAAGCCTGTGTACTTAGGAAAGCACAATTTCTTCACCCTATCTGCTGAGGCAGATCTGATCTCTGATGCTGTCAGCAAGGATGGAAAGGTTATTTTTCAGTCTTTTATTAGGAAATATTTATCTGTGTAATTTCATTATTCAACTATATCAGTGCCCAAACATTGCCACCTATCAATCAGCATCTTCACCAGGGATATCCTTCTCATCAATGCATTTTTTTTTCCAACCTAAGTTTGAATTTTTGCTTGCTCCATTATTTAGTTCTCAGATTAACTCACCAAAAATTAAGTAATTGGTGAAATCTCAGTCTGTTAATGACAAAAAAAAGGTTAAAAACATTTCTCTTTGTACCTTCAGAAGAATATGGCTTTCTCTTTCTTAGAAGAAAGTTACACTGTTTAACTGGTCCTAAATATTTTCCAGTCTCCTTGAAGAGAAGAGTCTTCAAGTTGGTGTAAGCTGCCTCTTGAAGAAGCTTTTACTTTTTGTAGAAGACCAAGTAAAAGGATTCACATTCAGCACTGTGTGCTTTGCAGCTCCTGAACAAAACAAGCTGAGCTGAAAACAAAAGCTCAGCTTTGACTCTTAGTCCACTGGCTCAAGTTAGTTCCAGCCAGATCCTTAATGTTACTTTATCTGCAGGGTTTTTTTTTTTTTATGTGATCAATGCCAACTCTGTTGGGCAAATACAGGATGCATAGGGATTTAAAAAAAAAATCCAGCTGCCAACAAGAAAAAGTGCTTTGTAACCACAGTTTGGAATGGAAACAATTTTCTAAGATACAGATCAAATTGTGTTTATAGACTCAACTATTGGCAGCTTTTCACCAAGCTATTTCCTGTGTGCCTATTGCATAGAGGAATAATCTAAATGCTTAAACTAACATTTAAAACCATACAGAACATGAAGGAAATACTGTGTGAAGCAGCATGGAAAACACAACTGTGTTGAACTTTCTTTTGTTTCCATAGCTAATACTCATGGGAGAAGGCAGTTAGTACTGCACACCAAATGCCACTCCAGATCTTTGCAGGATTTGGTCCTTACTCTGGCCATTATCTACTTGCTACTAATATTGTTTTAATTTCTAAAAAGAAATATCCAAGTAACAAAAATTTGCAAAAATGCCTCCTAAATTAGAGGAACTTGATAAAAGTTACATACAGTTACTTTAGGTGAAGCAAATTATTCCTTAGGAAAATAATTCAGATACTCTAAGGCACACGTAGAAAGAAGGAATCTGATTTTTCATTAGAACAGGTAGAAAATCTGCAGGTCTGAAGGTGAGTCAAGGTAGATGTAGATGAGTTTGCTCAGTTTAAAATGGTTGCAACAAGCTTTTTGCTGCAGAAAAACCCCAGAATTGAGCTGCTAGCTGATTAGAATCTTTTTGGTGTTTTTAAATGGGGCATATTTGCTCTCCCAGACTTCAAATGCACGTCCTTTGCTTCAGGCATCCCTGTGCTGGTGGCACAGCTAACCTCCTGATAGCATCAGTAAGGTCACTGCAGTTGAGCTGTGATGCCCATGCAGAGTTTTAACAGGGATTTTGTCACTGCTGTTCTGCTTGGCTGGCCTTCATTCCTTCTATCCAAGCCATGTCTCAGCTAAGTAGCATGGCAGCTCCACTAGAGCAAAACTTTAGAGTTGGGAAAGTAGTTTAGGTTGGATAGGACCTCTGGTCAGCCCCAACATCGAGCAGGATATCTTCATCCATAGATGAAGATATGTCTTGGCCAGACCAAACAAGTTTACAGTGTCTTTGGGACAGAATTCCCACAGCTTTTCTGGGCAAGCTGTTTTGGCATCTGATTATGAGATAACAACAACAAAAAAAACCCCATAAAATTTGTTTATACTTTTTTCCTTTGACTTTTTTCTTTGACTGTGTCCTTACACATCAGTTCCGGTAGGTATAGTAGAAGGCTTAGCTTTACATACTGATTCCAGCCTGGGGTTTGTTGGGAATTAAAGCTTAATTATCTAAACAGGTAAGATCCAGTTAGAGGAGGTGGTGCTGGGCTTTTAGGGTCCATGGGTAATGAAGAAAATGTAATTTTGAAGTAATCTGCTAGAGATAGATGAATTAATTGTACACAGTGAGTGCATTGTCAGAAAAGCACTGATAGTTTTGGTTTTATTCATTTATTGCATGCTACTTTGCCCAAGATGAAGTTCCAAATCCAGTCCACAGATGCTGCAATGCAACTGTCAGCCTTTGCTAGACTACAGCCACAGCCGCCTTCTCACCCACCAGGTAAATTACCTGCTTATAAAAAGAGATCAGATTAGCCAGGCAGGACCTGCCCCTCCTAAATTCATACTGGGATTGTTGCACATATGATAACTGTCATGAGATTTATTTTAGATGAAGAGAAATTGTAACTGCTCTGTAATGAGTTGTTTTTACATTGTAGAAATACGGGTGTTACTGGGTTACTACTGTTGGTGTCTCACACAAAGATTCGAAATTTTAACCTAATTTTGTTCTTCAGGAAGATTTAGTTTCAAATGAGCAAATTATTAGCGCCCCCTCAAAATTCGGTAAGAGAGGAAATCTGTGAGTATGTGTGGTGCTCATGTGCTGCAGCTGCTTTCTCTGGGGCTGAGGGAGCGTTTCCTTTGGCCGGGTGTTTGAGGCCGTGCTGGGCGTGCAGGGTGCATGGAAGGTGACAGCCAGCCTGCCGCCAACAGGCAGGACATGGGGCCTTTGCTCTCACCCACCGCAGAACAGATGGACTGCCAAGTGCTTGTAAGGTATTTAAAAAAGCTGCAAGATACAGTCCTGAAGCTGTCTGTAATGAGATGAAATGCAGGAGACGTGGAACCAGGTAGAAGCTAATGAACAAAACTGTGTCAGTACTTTATCTTGGTAGAAAATCAATGCCGTATCATTTCCTAAGATTGGTTTGGAAGGGCTGTGCACTTGCTAATGGAACTAATGCAACTAATGCAGGATGCAGCTGAGCAGCACGTACACCAAAACCGAATCTTCGCCCACTTCAGCAGCCTCAGTGCATTATTCGCTCTGCCGTGATGCTGTTTGCCTTCCACCTGTGTGGCACTTTGGCTGGGACAGCAAAGGCTATTAGGGCCGCGGCCGCCTCCCTCCCGCCTGCGGGCCCCGCTCCGCTGCGGAGCTGCTGCTGCCCGCCCGCCGGGCCCGGGGCACTGCCAGCAGCCCGCGCCCGGAGGGAACGCGTGAATTCGCAGCCTACAGATTTCTTTGGGGGCGGAGAGGAGAGACATCGACCGAAAAGAACTGTTTAAAACAAACCGCGCCCGCTTCGGTCTTCAGTCACGAAGGGGTTGGGGGGTGCCCGCCGGGCAGCCCGGGCTCGGCGGGACCGGCTCGGCGGGGCCCCCTCAGCGCCGGG
>VXBX01008004.1:25135-74489 GCA_013400415.1 Scytalopus superciliaris
CACCCCTCGGATGCTGTTTGCTGTTTGTCACCCCTCGGATGCTGATTGTCACCCCTCGGATGCTGTTTGCTGTTTGTCACCCCTCGGATGCTGATTGCCACCCCTCGGATGCTGTTTGCTGTTTGTCCCCCCTCGGATGCTGATTGTCACCCCTCGGATGCGGGTTGCGCCCGGGGTGGGTCGGTTTGTTGTGCCTTTTAAAGGTGCGCTCGGAATGGTACAGGTCGGGTTTCAGTTTTGCCGTTGTTCCATTTGAAAACAGAGTAGTTGTACTTCATGCTTTTGCTGGGAAACTCGGTGAAAGAGAAGGTGTTTAAGTATCAGCCAGGAGAGCTGTGGGCTGTTTGATCCATATATGGAGAGGCTGGGAAAGCTGTTCCCGCTTCCATACGGTTTGCGGAGCAGGGCATGGTATCGTGGGGAAGTATTTTCTGTGCCCTCAGAGTCGGCAAGAGGTCAGTTTTGACCTCAGTTGAGCTGAGACATTGAAGCTTTGGGTTCTGAGCGTACAGGTGTTGCTGCTATCATGGCTTAGTTTGAGATACTGGTTAATTTAACTTTTTGTAGATAGAGTGGAATGTGAAGCGAACACCTGACTTTGTTTTTTTTCTTACACACCATATTGAAGCCTTTTGAGAAGGAACCATTGTTGTGTTCTGTATTTGTGTGGAGGCTTGGTCTTAACTATATTAAATATAATATTAAATGCATATATTAAAATACTCATAGTTAGTAGGCAGCATTCTTCTGAACGAAACATGGCTCTAGAACAAAAAGTATATGCCTGACCAGTATGTCTCTTAAAGCATTGCGTTTACGTAAAATCAACTAATTCCTGTAACAACTAACAACGTTAAAAACTTGCTCTGTGATATCAAGCCACTGGTTGTGCAGATACTTGCAAGTGAAGCAGTTTGTTACTAAAATAAACACAGGCATAAGGGCTTTCAGGATCAGGGCCAAATTCGCAAAAGGGGAAGCGGTGCCTGCAAGTACTGTTAGCCATTGCAGAAACTGTAGCTGAGAGATGTATGTTGAAGTGTATCATTTGGATGAGTTTCAGTGAGCATTTACAATCAATGACCTCTGGCAGCACGTTGGCTGATTCGGAGATGGGGTTGACCTGAGCAGTGTGGTAGGTGGTGTGTCTCTGCAAGCAGCAGCACTGTTAGAGTGGGCTGGAGGTTCGTGGTTATTGATGTTTCTGCAGTAAGCTTTTGCAGATAGCTTCTTATTGAGATACCCGGATGGATGTTGAAAGCAAAGTTGAGTTTGCTTCTTCTGGGCCCAAGGGCAGCCTGAGGCTGATGCCAGAAATGTCACTTGTGTGTACTTTTAGGCACACTGCACTTCTTAGGAGCCCACTGTTTTGGGAATTACAGGCTGTCAACCAGTGCAGAAGGGCCCACATTTCTACAGCAAAGCAGGAAGTAGCAGATATTTTTGTTTGTGGAAACACAGCTCTCGGATGCTCCATCTATTTATATCACCAGATCAGGGACCACTCCTTAGACAAAAGCAAAAACTTTGGGATAGTTGTCACAGTCAGGTGGATGCCAGCCCAAGAAGTCCCCAATCCAAACAGACTTCTTGGGAAACACAGGCATAGCCCTATGCCCACTGCAGATTACTTTTCTATCCTTTTGGTTAGTTCTTACTTGAAATAGTAGTGAAAGTGTGTAAGGGGGAACTTTTACAATGGTATGCTTACATTTCCAGGCAGTGGGGGGGTGAAGGAATACAGTTACTGCCAGATCACTGAAACTTTGACAGAGACCTGTGTTCGTGTTGTCCTCAGATTGTGTTAACTGACTGACTTAGGCCCCCAGTGTAGCAAAACACTTTTGCCGAGGTGTGCACAGGCTTCAGAATGGGCACGGTTAATTTTGTTAATTTTTTGAAACAAGTTAATTCTTTGAAACAAGTTAATTCTTCAAATCACAAACAATGATTATATTGCAGTTTAGCTAATCAAGCAAACCTTAGTCTTTTGAAAAATCACCAAATGATGAATCTTTCATCAAATAAAATGGTGCTGTTTCAGATCTTATCAAGGATCTCTTCTGCCATTAAAAACCTAGAAAGAGGGTCAAAGGAAAGGTGTTCAAATGACAGCCTTTTTCATGTCTTCCTCTCTGCAGTGAGCTTGGCTAGATTTACAGAGCTACTCTTTGAGTCCTCCAGAGAGGTGTCCATATTTTAGCATTATTGGTGTGTGAATAATTCTTTGCTGGGAATGGTGTTCAAGCAGTAACAAATAGCTGCTTCTTTCTGGAATTTCCAATTGCAGAGGGCTTTGCATGGAAACAAGTCTCTTTTATGAGAGCCCAGTTATCCCCACTCAGCTTTAGTGGCTGAGGAAACCCTGTCTGGGTTGTCCTCCTGTACAGAGGAGCATGAGGGTTATGTGGCCTCAGTTTCCTGTTTTCAATTTGGATGTATTTGCAGCTTTCCTTCCAGTTCTACTGCAGTGGTCCCAGCTCCCCGGGGTGCCCTGCAGCCCACCCGGGGTATGGCACTGCTACTGAGTGGAGCTCGGATGTGCTCTGACAGGGGGCTCAGGTGTGAGTGGCTCTTTCAGTGCACAATTAAATATTTGGGAGTTGCTTCAAAGAAATTATATCAAGTTTTGGGAACAGTCAGTGGAACTTGCTTAGTTGTATGAAATTTTTGTTGTGTAAAAACTTTTCTAAATTTCTTCTTTCTTCTTCCTTCTTTTCATGATGGTGTGTTTTGTTTTATTCCCCCCAGATTGGGGATGCTTCTGTCTTAATTGTAGGATAAGGTTGATAAGGACAGTCCTTTATGAAGGTTTCTGTGCAAGAGATATCCTTACCTTTATTTGTATAGAAATCTAGAAGTGAATCTGTGTGGGGATTTTGTAGCCTTTTAAGCAGTATGTTACACCAAAAGTAGGAACTATTTCTTCACTGGCATAACAAAACTGGAGAAATACTGTGTAGTACCTTTGCAAACCAATTGTACCTGAACTTGGCAGAAAAAAGCAGCCACTTCTGTGTGAGTATGCATGACCTTTCAGCAGAGCTATCTCACTGCCATTTATCTAAATTACATGGTGTTAAAAACACAGCCAAACAGGCCTGACTCTTTATTAGTTATGTGCATATTCTGCTTTGACAGGCTGAAATCTAATTTTATGATGATATCAACTTATCTTTTGTCCTTTCGGATGAAGTCTGATGCAAGTGTTGTATGACAGCAAATGTCTGTCAAAAGCAAAACGATATTCTAAATATTTGTCTTTCCCTCTCTTTTTGTCTTTCTTTCTGGGAACAGATTTAATAGAAAATGTTTACATAGCCTCGAGAAGCAGGAAGGATCCCAAGTGCCCCCAGGCCAACGAGGTGCCAGAGAACAGGCTGCAGGTGAACAGCATTACAGTTTCTAAGAAACGCAGCTGGCTGCAGCAGAGCACACACCGGCGACCTGCCCCTCCTCTGGAAGAAGAAAATGCCTGTAAGGAAGTGCATGGGGCTGTTATCCCGGTACCCAAATCTCCCATCCCGCTGCTGGAACCCGCAGTGCCATGGGCTCCTTCCATGTCACCAGTGGGGCAGGAGTGCCCCTGGCGAAGCCGTGCCCTGCCGAGTGCCGTGAGCCCCACCACGCTGAGGAGCACTGCCTTGGACTTGGGTGACGATAATGACGCGGATGATGAGGGAGAAATATGGTACAATCCCATCCCTGAAGATGATGAGCCCGACTTGCTGGGGCTCCACCCTTCAGCTGTGAATAGCCTTGTTGCTGTGGGCTCCCCACCAGTTCGGTACAAACCCCACCCTGCAGGTGACTCTGGGACAGCCACCAGTCCCCATGAGGGTCCCACACGCTCCGTGGAGAGCACAGGGAACAGTTGGACGGTGCAGCCTGGTGAAGGGAGTCAGGCTGATGCCACACATCCCGGGGACCATGTGCAGCAGCACCGGCAAAAGTTTGCCTGCAGGGCTCCCAGTGTGCCAGCAGCAGAGGACAATCCTGCCTTTAAGTGCCCTTCAACAGGTAAGAGTGTTCAGGAACATAAGTGTTACGACCTTTATTGTCTTTTAGAGGAATAATAAACCTCTGGTATGTCTCTTGTCTTTCTCGTCCTTTTACATTACCAAGTGAATTTCAGGTGGAAATGCATGCCGAGTTCATTGAAAATGACTCAGGTTGTGAGGCTGATACCTATGAAGTGTAGAGCTGCACAGTTGTTTCTCAGTTTGTTCATGGCATGTCCAGGTGTGATTTGCCTCTGTACTTTTTGGCCCCTATCTCACTGAAGACAAAGGTTTTACAAAACTTGATGAAACCTGGTAATGTGAGGACACACTGGGTTTCCTTTGTCTGCTGGTGTCTAGCCCTGGCCTTGGATTTCAGCCTCAAAGCTACTGAATGTCTGTACAAGTTTCTTTAACTTGCTGTCTGGGACTTTTTAATAAAGACTTTTTGGAAGACCATATAAATGCTGTTCATCACATCACTTTCTGTAATTACTGTCTTGTTGACTGTCTCAGGCTAATCTAATAGACTAGAGGAGAGTGGTTTTCACTTTCAGAAGCCAGTCTCTTTGTTCCTTGTTATCTTTGGCTGAGTGTTTGATAGTCTCATTTCCATAATTTCATTAGTGTGTGAATTCAACATCTTATTAAAGATTTTTCCCAGTGTATTAAAAAACCTCAAACAAATATAAAACCACACCAAACAAAAGTAAGCAGAAAAAAAGCTCCCAGCCCTGTCCAAAAAGGTATTATTTTTAATTACTTATGTGCCTTATATTATCTTGACCTTAACTCCAGTATCCTGTTCAAAGTTGGAAGCAGCTTAAAGTTCAGAAGACAGGGAATTCCAGGTCCCCTCTTCGGGGAAAGTT
This sequence comes from Scytalopus superciliaris, assembly GCA_013400415.1. Classification (NCBI taxonomy): domain Eukaryota; kingdom Metazoa; phylum Chordata; class Aves; order Passeriformes; family Rhinocryptidae; genus Scytalopus; species Scytalopus superciliaris. The sequence continues at coordinate 30,009 of VXBX01008004.1, forward strand.
CACACTTTCTTTGCACTGACATTTAGGAGCCTGTATTTCTGCCTGGCTTACCGATTGGTATGGGAGCCCAGGTGTGAATCACCCTCACCAGGAACCCCCCATTTGGTTGCCCCCGTCCAGCCTCACCATCCTGGCAGCCTTTGTTGTCCCTGTGTGTCAGGAGCTGCTGGGACTGGATTCCCAGAGTGGAGATTACTTCTGGGAACAGGGTTTGTTTTCAAAGGCACCAGAGCAACCACTGTAAACAGAGGAATCAAAACACACTTGGTCTTTTGGGGGCTCACATTTTGTTCTGTTTGTGGAAATGCTGCAGATGCAAGCATATTTGTAGTTGCAAAGTATGTTAAAGTTCTTGGGCGTTTATTTAGAAATAGCTCACTTTATAGCTATGTTAAATGCTTAGACCTGTTTTATTTGCTTGCCACACAGATGAAATACCATGTTCTTTGGTAGATTTTTGTCTTGTTTTGGGCTCTAGATTTTGTAGACTTTGTAGAAGTCAATAAGCATGGTTATTCAGGAAAGCCATGTGTCCTACAAACTGCTTGACCATCATTTAGGTGGTTAATCTCTCAATACATGGGTGACTTATTTTTAAAAGAAATAAATCCCTTTCTGTAAGAAGAAAAATGTCAACGTTGTTCTCATACTGAAGAAGCGTTTCTTTCTGTAGCAAAGTTGCCCATGTCAAGTGTCTCATGAAACCAGGAGAGAAGTTAGGAATTTCACCTGATTTGTTTGTTATGTATTGAGTTAATTAAGGTACTTCAAATGCAGCTCTCCTTTTGCATGTATTGGATGGTGATCACATTGAATAGATTAATTGATGATGAAGTAGATCCCTGCTGCTCAGTAATTGGCTTTATTATGGAGAAGTGGCTTAGTTCTTCTTTTTAATCCAGTTAAGGTATCTACAGTTATTCTCAGTCAAATTTAAAATGACAGCTCATCCATACAAAATTACTGCATGAAGGGCAACATGGCCAATTTAACTTTATTTGTGTTAGACCTTGTTTGAATTATACAACTGGTATGAAATGGATGTCTGTATTCATAGAGAGCTGGGTACATTAAGCAGTCACTCCTGACAAATAAGCAATTACTGCTTTGGGGAAAAGTCTGCTTACCGTTCTTATTGATATGATTTTATATATGTCAATATTGGTTAACATTAGAGCCTAAATATTAGATTTTGGGAAGCACAGACAAAAAAAAAAGTGAGGCAGTACAAAACCCAACTATAAATATATATTTGTGCATTAAACATTGCTGCCTTATTTGGATTTCCAATTTTCTAGAGAGAAAATGGTAATGGATTATTTTTCTTTTTTTTCTTTTTGATTTTTTTTTGAGTCTTTTTATTCGAAAAAAAGATTAAGAAAAAAAATAAATTGTAAAATTCAGTTATTGGGAGACTTCCTAAACAATACAGCAAATAGGTAGTTCCTGTAAATGTTACCAATAAAATGGGTTACAGCTGTAGAGGTGTTAGCTTGTCCCATACTCTTAATTTACACTGCTAGTTCCTGGTGTTAATCTGGTTAGTTTCTACAGAAAATGCCATTTATGTTAACAGGATTTGTCAGGCAATTCTTTAGTGAATAATTCTAGCCTTGTTAGCTTTAAAAAAAAAAAAAAGATTAGAAATAAGGTGCCTTTATAGCAGAGCTTGGGAAAATAATTCTTGTATTTTGTTTATAACATGTACCCAAAGGGTAGGAGTAAGAAGGTAACTTGGTTCCAAATTGGTAATGTAGAAACATAGCATCAGCTCGTGCTCATAGGTCTGTGGGAGATGACTTTAAGTGGAAAGGACCCTGGAGGCTGTTTTTAATTATGTGTTTCCCTGCACAGGCAAAATGGTTGTGATTGGCAAATAGGAATATTTTTTGTTACAAATGCAATATGAGAATTTCTGTATCTAGGTTTTTTGCATTCTAAAATGCTAAAGTGAGTTTTCTTTGCAACTCTTTAGGATTGAATTCTAACTGTATATTTTTATAGTTGTGTGTATCATCTGCAAATTGTTGAAGAAAAATACCCCTTTGTAATATTGACTCCTCTGATAGATGTACATCATGGAGCTCTGAATAATGCATTCTGAGGAATTTGTAATATTTTTGCTTTTGGGGAGGATTACTGTTGGGATTAGTGTCCACCTAATCAGTGGATTCATCTCATGTGTATATGTATCTCAGAGACATCCTGGTAGGACTTGTGCATTTTAGCTTGCCAAGATCTGGACTGTGCCTTTGCTACTGAAAATGTACTTGTGTAGCAGTCTGGATGGAAAATCCTGGTAAGGATTGCTGTCAACAATTTTTTTTCTAATGTTATAGGAAGTGAAGACTTATACCAGATTTTCACTTAACCCTGATATGTGCCAACTGGAGCTTGACTTAAATAGTATTAGAACTATAGCACTCTTTCTCCACTTAGACTGTGGCCACTATCCTGGTTTCCAAATACATCTTTTGGGGCCAATGCAGACAAATAGTTTGCATGCTTACATGTTACAAGCAATCTTCCAGCAAGTTATGTGGAGTATACTGGGCAGCAAATACTATCTACCAGTTTCCTTCTATGTGTTGCAAATACTTAATTTATTTTTTTTTTTTCAAATGCATCGTGTCTGAGATAGTAAAATGGTTAGGTGTGTCACAGAAAGGCCTCTCTGCTCCCTCTTTCACCTACAGAGAAACAGCCAGATTTTCAGTGGGTTTTTGGGCGGTTTGTGCACATGCTTTTGATGGTCAAGGGCTTTGTGTGCATTCATGGGCTGGCAATGCTAGAAAGACCTTCTGGTGAAGGAGGCAAAAGGATGCGGAGTGGAAACAGTTAAATTAAAATAGTTACTGCCTGGTTGCGTTTCTGATTTTTCCTGGCTAACTGTTTATATCCTCTGTGAGGGGAAGTACGGGCAAAGCTGCTTTTCAGGCCGTGAAGGACACGGGAGAGGAAACTTTTGTGAGAGCAGCCCGAACAGACAGTGCTTGGCACAGCCGCGGTGCTGCCGCTAGTGTCCTGGTGTGGCGCCGGCGCGGAGCCCACGGTGGCTTGTGAGCATCGCACGATCTAATGTTTAAAGTATCTGCAACAAACTCATGCTTGTTCGTAGGTGCTGAGCTCTCTAAGTCTCATCAGAGATGTAAAGTGCTGTTACATGTGCTGTTCCAGTCTGTACTGAGGTAGCCCATGAAGGTTGCTCTGAGGATCACCACTGTGATGAAGAGCGGGCCATGGTCAGCCCCTTCACCTCTTGGAGTACATGATATGCTGTAAACACTTTCCATTCTAATTAATGGACTATTTAAAGCAATTTGATATCTTTTGCTCCCATAAAAGTGATCCCAAGGTTGACAGGTTCATCACAACCTAATTCATGTCAGTTTGTTTTCTTCAAATACTATACACACTATCTTTACAGAGTTCTTAGAGATTTTACTTTTAATCTTGTTAATAATTTCTCCATTCCTTGACTCTGAAGCATTAAGTGTGCTAGAAATCAGAGACTGCATTGGTCACATTAGTTTATTTATATAGGGGTAAAAAAGACTTTTTTTACAGGTTAAAGGGGGGGATTCTTTCATTAATATATAAGCAATTAAGATGTTACATAGAAATAATCACTATCTCAGTTTTTAAATGTCCTTTTTTGTTTTTTTTTTTTATTTTCTTTTGCCCAGTTGGTGTAGATAGAGGTGATGCTTTCCTTATATCTTAATTGAAGTTGCTTGAATTTGATATAGTATCAGTTCTTCTCCCAATGCCATTTACAGTTCTGCTCTAAATTTTTATATCAGAACAGGTCTAGAAATATGCCTGCACCTGAGGGTTAAGAGCCTTTGATATCAGTAGAGCCATGCTGTTTGTGTCAGTTGAGGATCCAGATCTTGTGGAATCTACCCAGGAAAAACAGTAGCCTTTTTTCACTCATCCATTGTTTGCTATGAGAACAATTTTGAGATATTTGGGCTTTTCTGTTTAGATTTTCACTTTTAATACATTTTCCCACTTAGTCTTTAGATTGATTTAAAAAAAAATAATAAAGCATGAAAGATGTAGGCAGAAAGGACACTTGGTTTTGAAAGTTATAACCCCTCAGTGTAAACTGTATTTTTTTTTTCACTTTTCAAAATGAAATTGCTTAGATCTTCAATGCTAATGCCATTATTCTAGAGAGATGCTTTTGATGTTAGATGTAGTGTACTTGCTATGTCTGGAGAATGGTAGGAAAAATTAAATTTCCAATCAGGTTTGTTTTGGTGAGAACTCAGCGTTTCCATTAGTTATGAGAGCAGCCATTTGATACTTTAGTAGCTTCCTGTAATAAATAACTGATAGCCTTCTGACTTACTCGTTCACCTCAACTTATTCTCCCAAAAGTAAAGTACAGGTTTTCTGAGAAACTTTAGAATAACTCAAACTCAACTTTAAGCAATGAGGAATGTGACATGTATAATAGGGTAGTCAAATGTGCCTGTAAAACAGCACATGTTGCTGGCAGTTGGTGTGACAGTGATATATGTGCCCAAGCACATGTAAACAGCATTCAGCAGGGTCAGACAAGCATTTTTGCTGTGCCGAATCACTGCGCATGTCTGGCAGGGGCTGTGTTGTATGTGCTTAAGAGAGTCTAGTCTGATCCTCTCTTCCCTTGGGGCAGTGTTTAGGGGTATGGTCTGTCAGTGCCACCTGGAAGGATGGGGTGGGAGAGTGGGACCTGGGTTTGTGAGGCACTGTGTCTCTCCAGTCATGAAAAGGCTTTGCTTTCACACAGCCATAGCGCCGAGCAAAGTAAAAAGTGGCTTTTCTGCTCAAGCTGAACACACAGCTGATGGAAGCAGTTGCTTAGGGCTGTCAAGTCGTTTTGGCTCAGGTTGTGTTGTCCTCCAAAAGCTTCCCCACCACCCCTCCTCCCCCCCGTCCCCTGTTACTCATACTGCCAAAGCATCCAGAAGGCATATGGTAAATGTAGTAAAACCAGTATCTGGTAGAACAGCCCAAGCTGGAGGGGACATGAGACGATCTGGCCGACCTTTTGATGGGAAGGGGAGCCTAGATGAGACTACCTTAGCACCCTGTGCAGTTGCATCTTGAAAACCTGCAGTGGCGGGGACTCTACCACATCCCTGGAAAGGTTGTTCTAGGGATTGAGTGTTCTCACTGTAAAAGATAAATTATATGCACACATATAGATAGTCAGCTGTATATATAAAATCATTCCCACACTGCACTGTTGCAACAGGTGCCTCTTACGTTTCATCTCCTCTACCACCCTTCTGTAAGGATATTTTTAATGTCTGACTGTTGAGATGGGATGTGCAGTGTCAGAGCAAGTGGGGACAGGGACAGCAAGAAGCCTGTTTGCAGCACAGTCTTGTAACTTGGTCAAGGAAAGAGGCACAGCTCAGTTCCTATGTCACCGTTGTGAGAAAGCTGTGTCAGATGGGTAGGCTGTGAACTGAACTGTTACTGGACTGTGCTACAACTTCTTTGCAGCTTGTTCAGAGTTGTCATGTACACTCTCTTAAAATTGCATGCATACCTCAGCACATTGCTGGCTTTAGTGGAACAACATGTGGCTCAGTGCTGATGGGAATACCATCCTGCATAATACTTGACTGTTAAGTTTCTTCCAGCCACATATTTCACTTTAACTGTTTGGTGCTGAACGCAGCAGAAGTTGGACACATAAAAGTTGCAGTGTTAGATTGACTCTTTGGTTTTAATGAGCTAGGGGGAAGTTTAATTTGCTGGCCTGTTTTTCCAAGCCTGGGCCAGAGCCTTTTGACAGAAAGTGAAGATTAATGTTAGAGGCTGCAGTGTGGCACCGATTGCTGCAGAGCACTCCAGGCCAACCCACCAGTGGGACCGTGTGGTGATTTGCAGTACAAGGGAAGGCTTTGTCCGCTTTTATCAAACACCACATTTCTAACTAACTGCTTGCCAGAAAAGCACAGCAGGCGTGCTAGAAATAGCCCTTCCCCTGCAAGGGAACTACTTCCATGAGATGCAGGACTAAATGAATTTTCCTCTGTTCCTCTGGAAAGCAGATTCTATGTCTTATTCTTCATATCTGAAACTTTATTTTATAAAGATACTCTTTTAAGCAACTATCTGCAAAAGTTATTTAAACCAATCTTATGTTAGGTCTAGAACTAGTCTCTTTTCCCTGGCTAGCAAGGGGAGATGATGGATGGATAAAGGTGTTTGAGTGTCTCTGAGTTGCCTGTACTAGTTCCATCACACAAGGTCAGTGTGCTGAGGGGCTCTATAGCACCTCAGCCTGTACTAGCAATGCTACTCATGTCCTGTTGGGAACTGCTAAGATTTGAAAAGTGATAAGGGAATGGGATGACTGTTGCTGTCAAGAGCCACTCTTGGTATCTCGAGGGATAGAAAAGTGACTCTCTAAGTAAAGGTACTCATGTACTTTTAATAATATCTGTCATTCTGGCCTCAGTTTCCCTCTTGCTGCTTCCCTAACTTGGGTAAATTGATTGCCTTTCATACAGTCATTACTGCTTCATGCTGGTGAAAGCGAGAATGGCTTGAGCAAAACTTGGTATTTGCATTTCCTTGAGTGTTGGAGCATGAGGTGAACCACAGGTTCCTGTCTGTGTGCAGTACTGGCTTATGTCTGATTGTGTTCTTTAATTAGCTGTCTTCTACTGCTAAATTGAGGGAGTATTTTTTTTTTTCCCTCTTTAGCAACAGTGCTTGCTGGTTTGTGTTTTTTCTTTTNTCTTGGGGGGTTTGGTTCCTTGAAAACTGGGTGATTTGCCTTGAGAACATCACTTGGGAACTGTCTAACTTTAAGCCCTGTTGTGGGATGTTGATGGAAGATTGCTGGCAGGCAGTGAAGTGAGGCAGTGCAGGATGCAACTTTTGGAAAGAATAAATCCTGCTTGTGTTCTTCCTCTTCCATCCTGCAGCAGAAAGAAGGAGCTGAGAGAAATGGAAGAAAAGGTGTGAGATTGCCTGCATCTACACAGGAGAGATTTAGGGCTCTTTGAGGTAATAAAGGGACATGTACAAGAGCTGTATTCTTTACTGGAGACAAGTGTCTTTCCTCTAGACCTGAGTGGAGTGGCAATGTGTAGCTAATTACTTTGTAGCCAAGGGTCCCTTTGCCATATTCTGGTGTTTTCCCATTTAAGTCTGGTTTTATTGCACCTGTGCCCCAGCAATGCAGCCATGTGTGCTTGTATGGGGGATGCAGCATAAACAGATCAAGCTGAATGCAGTGGGTGAGATTGCTCATTTGTTTATATGTAGTTTCTGGCCCTTTCATCTCCATAAAGCAGAACAAATCTGGCTTTTGATGATGAATTGCCAAATTTGGCTGAACGAGTCAGTAGAGCACAGCTTTCTGAATGCTCTGAGCATCTGACTGAATGAGAGATGGTTGTCTGAATGAATTGTGCTTATCAAGTTATGACAAATCAACATGTTTTCCCCTAGTTCAAGGTTTATTTTTTAATTGCCAAGAGTTGCAGTTACTGACCAGTTTGAAAATGACTATTCCTTCTCTTTTCTTCTAAAGGGCTTGGGGCTGCTCTTACACACAAGGCTGACATACCCTCCACAGAAGTTTCTCCTCCAAGTCCTAGTCCTCTGAAAAAAAGTGGATCTATCAACTGGCCTTTTCCTGATAGAATTAAATCTCCTAGGACTGTGAGGAAGCTTTCCATGAAAATGAAGAAGCTGCCAGAGCTGAGCAGGAAGCTGAGTGTCAAGGGAACTTCAAGCCATAGTAGTTCAGGTAATCCTCCTTCCCTGCTGAAAGGCAGCTGCCGGGATACAAGCCATACAGTGTCTTTGCCATCTTCTGGAAACTCAACCACAGCTGCCAGCAGGAACGTGATAAGTCGTTACCACCTTGACAGCAGCGTGTCATCACAACACACCTACAAAAAGAAAAGTTCAAGGAGCTCCAAATCCTTTAACAAAGGTGGTTACCTCAGTGATGGTGACTCTCCTGAACTTATAACAAAATCAGGTAAACACAGGCATGAAGCCAAGTGTGGGAAAGGAAAGGAGAGCATTCCAAGTAACAGTGGTAAAACTGAAATAGATATCGATGCCTTCAGACACTACAACTTTTCTGATCAACCCAAGTGCTCTCAGTACATCTCTGGACTCATGAGCATTCACTTTTATGGTGCTGAAGACTTAAAACCACCACGAATAGACTCGAAAGATGTCTTTTGTGCAATACAGGTTGACTCTGTAAACAAAGCAAGAACTGCCCTGCTTACATGTAGGACAGCGTTTCTAGATATGGACCACACGTTCAACATAGAAATTGAAAATGCTCAACACTTAAAGCTGGTGGTGTTCAGCTGGGAACCCACCCCACGGAAAAATCGAGTGTGCTGTCATGGAACCGTGGCTCTTCCCACTCTCTTTCGAGTCACAAAAACACACCAGCTGGCTGTCAAACTGGAACCAAGGGGGCTTATTTATGTCAAGCTGTCACTCATGGAGCAGTGGGAGAACTCTCTTGATGGCCTTGTTGCATATCGGGAGCCTGTGATGTTTGGGGTAGATGCTCGAAAAGTTGTAGAGAAGGAAAATGCAGGCTTGATGGTGCCACTTTTGTTGCAGAAATGCATTCTGGAGATTGAAAAGAGAGGCTGTCAGGTACTGTGCATATTTTAATCTCTTTTGTCAATATTGCTGTCATGAGATAGCTGTTGCAGTGTGAGCAGTGAGTGGAAATAGGGAAATTAACACCTTTACATGTCAGTTTTTTTTCCTTTGCTGCTTCTGTGTGGTGAACACTGGCCCTTGTAATGTGGGAAGAATAACAGGACTGTGTGCAATCAGTGCTTCCAACTTGGCCTTTGTAGACAAGAAGTATGCTTGCTCACTGGAGCTGCTCCCAGCAGTACTTTTAAGGTATAGTGAAATGAACCTGCAGCCCCCAGGGTGCAGACTCACCCTCAAAGAGCAGAGATGAGAACTAGAAAATGCTTGATCTCTGTAGGAACATATGTCTAAAAGCAAAAATAATACGGTATACTGTTCCCTCCTACCCAAAACCGAGACACCATGTGCAGTGACACAGTGAGGAAGAACAGGTCTTTCATCAAAACTTTAACTTCCATGTGTGCAGTCTGAGGCCAAAGTGCCAAAGACCTGTCTCTGCCATCACTTTGTACACAGCATTAAGATGAGGAGGATACCCCTAAGGGACTGAATTAGTTGTTTAACCACACCACTGCTTCTTGTCTTTCTTCAGGTTGTTCTCAAAATTAAGACTGCTGTAAAGCAACAGTGCCCTGGGCGTTCTTTACATCCCAGTCTAGCTTTATTGGTTGTTGTAACCTAGTGGGCAAAAATCCATATGAAAAATGAGGTATGGAAGCAAATCACCAGTTATAGATGCTAGACCAGAAGTCTGTTAGGAAGGACTATGCATAGACCTAAACTCGGATGCTCCCCTTGGCAATTAATTTGAAAGTGCTGGGATGACTCTTGCATGCTGTTCCACAACATGTGTGAGCCTTTGTTGTCTTTTACACCTGTTCTTGCTCAGGTGAAATTGAAAAGTAGTCACACCTACCACTGTTACTATTTTAAATTGCTGACAGATTGGATATACTTCCAGGTGTGATGAGATTAACTCTGCTCTGATAATCTAGGTCATAAATTGTATAGACAAATGGTACTTCTGTGTGGTTCTTTTGCTGAAAGTCACTGTTGATAATAACTGTATGATTTTTATTGTGAATGCTTCTCCTAACATTATGCAAATCAGTGGAAAAGAGGAGTTTTATTCTTTCCAATATATGTGTCCCGTGGCTTCAGCATTTTATTTTGGGCTTATTAGCGCCTAGTCATGCAAATGATATTGGGTAATCAAGGCAACAGTGGTAATGAAGCAATTTGGATCCGAGTTATCTGAATGTTATCTACCTGGTGCTTTTGAGCATGAAATCTGTTTTGTATTTGCACAGGGAGAACCAAAAATGCAAAATATACTCATAACTTCTTTTTTTAACCACGTGCTTGTCTGACATTTTTGACTGCAGACTACTGTCAGGGTGTGTTATCTCCATCTGAATTTCAGATGTGGCATTAGAAAACTTCAAAAATTTAAAAGAAATTGTCTTAGGCATATGCTAGATCATATTCAATCTTGAGAAAGAGGGAGTACAAATTCCATTGGATAAATTTCCATTTATTTAAAAAGGAATTAATATATGACCAGACTTGCAGACCTACATTCGCGTGGTCTTAACCAGTACAGTCTGTCAGGTGGGTTTCTTTTGTCTTGAGCCCATCATAGTTTTGGACTAACATTTACTGCTGGGTGAAGCTGCCTATAAAGTTAATTAAAATAAAATTAATATTTTTAAGATCTAGTTTCTTAAGATCATAGGAGGACTTTTTATAAATGATGTTGATGAAAATGAAAAATAATGATAAAATGGAAAATTTGAATGTGTGAAAGTACATGATTTAACTAGTCATTTAGTTCAAGAGGGGTGTGGGTTTCGTTATTATCACCTTAAGCCTGTTAAATAACCCCAGTTTTTCAGAAAGCTTTAAATGTAATTTGAAATGTGGAAGTCAGTATATTGTCATATTTAAAACAACATATAGTAGGTGTAATAATGGAGTATTCATAATTTTTTTGAAACTGGTTATGGGTATAAAATTTTATTATTTTTACTACATGATGCTGTAGGAAAAATGTTTATTTTGGTTTTGTGTTGTTTTTTTAAATATTTTTATAAAATGTCTCATTTTTAGTAAGTAGTCAGTTTTGGGTTTTTTCTGCTAATCATTAAAAACTGTATTTTGGTATACTGTGACTTTGCCTGCATAAGGCTCTAAATTCTTCTCACTTCTTTCTGTTGAAGTTCCAGTTCTGTCTTGTATAATTAAACAATTATACTAGGTAAAATAATGATCTGAGTGAGTAGGGCAAGAAGCGAATACATTTCGTCTGTATTTCTCTCTTTCCTGAGTTTGCATAAAAGCAGAATATTAAACAATTCTAATTTAAATCGCGTTCTGTTCAAAACACTGCTCAGCACGTTCACTGTTGTGAAAACATTAGTGTTATTCACTTACTGCTTAACAGTGTCTCTTGTGAGGTGTCCCATACTGTGTGTGGTGATGGTTTGCACTGTTTCATTTTCCCTAATGTGTGCTTCCAAACAGTCACTTTTGTTGCGCTGTCCGGATGAGACAACACGGGGTGTCAATTATTAGTCCCTTCTGCAGGCAGAGACTGACGTGGGGCTGCTGTTCTTGCTTTCAGGTGGTGGGTCTGTACCGGCTGTGTGGCTCGGCAGCGGTTAAGAAAGAGCTTCGGGAGGCTTTTGAGAGGGACAGCAAGGCTGTTACTCTCTGTGAAAGCCAGTACCCAGATATTAATGTCATAACAGGTAACACATTTACTTGCTTTTCTTGTAATACAGAGTTGTGCCATATTCCTAATGTACCTTTTAAAATGTGAACTCATTTCTGTTATAACTTAACAAGCTTTTAACTGCCGCTTTGTACTGCTGAAAGCTGGGTGAGAATGAGCACTGTAACTGTAGGGGATGTGCAAGTATGAATGAAACAGCAGTGGTTTTACATGTAAGGAACTGCTTTCAGTAACTGCTCCACCAGTTACAGAGGGAGGTGGGAATCTGAAAGGAGCCAGGGTCTCGGAGCTGGTTAAACCTCTGTCACTGGTTTGTATTGAGGCAGATCTGAAAAAACTGGCTTGTGGTCAGGCACCTCTGCTGTGCTGTTGGCTCCACACCACGTGAACCAAGGGCCATCTTGGATCAACTGTTGTTCTCCCCTTTATGATGAAGATTACAGGAGTTAGGGAAACAGATTTCCCATCATCTTGTGTTGGCTAGTTAGACGAACAGGACAGTGCCTTCATTTGATCGCTGCTTTTTTTAAAACCTTACTAAGGAGCAGCTTTCTCCTGCTCCCTGGAGTGGCCCTTCACTTGCTGTCATGAAGCAAGCTCCAGGCACAGGTAAAAAGAGCTGAAAGTGCAGGAGCAGTAGGTCCTGAGAAGCCTCTCTGCATCTGCTTCAGCATCTCACGTGAGTCTTTCACAGGAGTTGCATTGCAGAATTGAAGTAAGTTGTTGAGTTTTTTTGTTTTTCTTAAAAGTGGAACAGTTTTATAACTATTGATACATGTTATGTAAGCTAAAGTTGATCTAATTTCAGGCATCACTGAGTAAGCCAGTTGCTCCAGCAAATTAGTTAGAAGCATTCATTGCCTGTATATCAAGGGATGGAAAATGTAGCAACAGTAGTTGGGGTATAAATTTTCTGTGCCAAAGCCCTTTCAGTAACATCCAACATCCAGTTATATAGCAGAGTTTGGTGGTTTATTTCATTTCAGTGTATTGGGAAAGAATTTTGTTCATTATATTTTATAATTATATAGTGTGTATCAGAAGATATTACTCAGTGGCATTTACTGAGTTACATAAGCCTTTTGGTTCAGTGTGCAGCTAGTCAGTTCACCTTACTTGGCTGATTTCACTTCTGGGTTCAGTGTTGATCACAAGTACCAGCATTCTCAGCATCAGAAACTTGTATTTATAGAGTCATAGAATTGTTTAGGTTGGAAAAGACCTTTTAGATCATCAAGTCCAGCCATTAACCCACCAGTATTTCACTCTGATGGTATACAGCCTTTATAAACAAGGTGTAAGGTAAAGGTATAGTATAAATGATCTTTTAAACTGGATGACTTTCTTCTCTTTATAAATAAATTAATGAGAAAAAGTGGTGAGAACTTCTAAGATCAGATGGTTCCATGAAATTATTGAAGTTCTATTTTCTTGAGTTTTGTAAATCAATTCAAAAGGGGGAATTGCTTTCTGCCAAACAGCAAAACCTGTCAGATAGTGATTTGTAAGCAGACAAATGGCAAACTGCAATTTGGTTAATGTGAACTTTGGAGTACTGGAAAACTTTGTTGGCTTTTTTTTTTTCTTTTAATTGTAAAATACTAAAAATGGCATTGCACTCTTATGCTACAAATAATCATTAAAATAAGATAGTACTTGTAGAAACAGTTCAGGAATATCATGGGGAAAGGGTATAGGAATTTAATATTCATCCGTATACAAAAGAACCTGTTACATTTCCCAAGCATTTTGATTTTTGTGAGTATGTTGTACACTGAGAGCCAACCAAAACTGCGGGAGGGCTCAGTGCTGATGCAGAGCCCTGGAAGGGCAGCAGCACAGTCTGACCTTTCCATCACGAGTTCATGCTGTGGTGGTCAAATTGAAAAATTGAAGTACATTTTTCTATATACATTGCTGCAAGCCTCATTGTTGATGGTGAACTTTTGGTGGCCATGCAGGTCCTGCTTGGTGGTGGTACTACTGAAGGATAATTTTCTTCATCCAGAGTTTGTATTGCAAGAGTGAAAAGATTACAGCTCTGGTATCTGCCTTACAGAAAGACCACTGGATATGCTTTTGTATGCATTCTATTGCAAGAGTTTACTAACATGCTGCTTTCCTTACAGGAGAAAAATAGTTTTAAGACATTACATTAAAAAAATTAGCTTCTTTCCCCTGGTAGCCCTGCAGTTGTGCTAATTGGCTGCAGTACCTGTGTTAGGGCTGTGCTGAAAGGTCTGACTGTGTGGGTCCTGTGTGGGTTGGGGGAGCAGGGAGGGAGAGGGTGTTTGCACCCATAGCTTCCACTGACCAAAATGCAGCCCACTCTAATGTGGTCAACTCTCTGATGTGGATTCATAGGGGAACTTGCAATTTTTGCTGACAACTTAGCTACCCACTGTGCTTAGTGCTCAGAATAAAAGAGCACACAAAATTTGCTGCATATGCTTAGGGAGTTAGGTTGAGGGGGAATGTTTCCCCTGATTATTTAATGCTGAGGCTGATGCACATGATTCATACTTCTATCAGCCAAAACATGTGTTCCATAAAATATGAATCCTCAGCATAAATCTTGGCTGATTTGAGGAGAAGTGCTGCCTTATGTCCTTTTTGAAATTTGAGTAGCACTCCTTTCCAAAGAGATTAATTTTTTTTTTGTTGACAGCTCTCCAAAGACTAAAGAATGAACATTTAATGACTAAATCTTGACTGAGAAATGCTCACAATTAAGTGTGCTCGTGGCTCAAACTGAAGTGTGCAGCCAGTTTTTGGAACTGACCAGTAGTCATGTTTTTGCATCGTGTCTGTTCACATCCACGTGAATTCATATCTCTGTATAAAGCATGCCATGCTGTTAACAGTTCAGTGGGTCAGAAAAATGAGGAATTAATGAAGTGGATGGCAATTCCTGCTCTCTGTCTAAATTTGTTGTGTGTGGTTGTGTCAAGAGGAATGTGCTAGTGGGCTGGCAGCAGCAGGAAGCATAGATTTAGGGGAAAAAAATAACAGCAGCCTCTTACAGGGCTAATTTAACTAAGAGAATAGCAAAAGGATTTAGAAAGGTCAAGGGCCATTCATGGCTCCCAAACCATCCTATTATTCAGGACTGAACAGGAGAAAGTCCTTTGGCAGATGGTAGTCCTATGACTGTGAATGCTATTACAAGAATTCCTGATAAATAATTATTAATAGACAGTTTTGAGTGTTTCAACATTTTAAACTGATTTGATTACAACATACCATTTCCTACTGTAAGCTGATTTTGATTTCAGCCCCTCCCTCCAAAAAAAGCACAGCTGAAACAAAGATCTTTGTAAAAGTCAGCATCTCTTGCTACTATTTTGCTTATGAGAAAGGAAAATATCCCAAACTGTGTTGTGCAGCACCAGTGCCTGGGTATTTTAGCCAGTGTCTCCTTTGGTTGTGAATTATATTTGTCACAGCAGAAGAAAGTGGTGTGCTGGGGAGTGCAGGGGAGCCAGAGGCAGGAGGGAGTTGGTGCTTTCATCTCGTGAGGGCACCTGTTTGGTTTGTGCTTTGGTAGGTGAGAAGGCACTGTGGGCTTCACTGTACGTGTCACTGGTACTGGGATGTTTGCTCGTAATTTTATAGCTGAAAATAAACAGAAAAACTACCTGCTGGGTGTATATTAAAGAGGAGGGGTCATCAAACTGAAGACTTTGATGTTTGTAGGAGCTCCTTTCCTTGGATGGGAGATGGACTGATAAGAGCCATTTCCTTGCCTCTTCCTCACCCTGAACATGAGGGAGACCTGGAGAGATGCTCATCTTGTGCCTGGGTTCCCCACGCCAGCACAGACAGCAGTGCCCCAGCCCCATCCCCTCCTTGCTGTGCTCTTTTGTTGTTGTTATTCCATCCCTTGTTGCTTGAGTGCAAGGTTTGCCACTGACATGGAGGACTTTCTTCTGGGGTGGGTGAAGCTGACATACCTTAATGCCCCCCAAAATTGCTGCAAAGTGAACCTGCAGTTTGTTAAAGGCAAGTGTTCTCCTGTCTCTCATGAAGGTGTCCTAAAGGATTATCTGCGAGAGCTTCCGTCTCCCCTGATAACCAAGCAGCTCTATGAAGCAGTGTTGGATGCCATGGTGAAAAATCCCTTGAAAATGACAGCAAATGGTTGTGAGAATGACCCAAGTGACTCTGAGCACACAGCAGCCCTTCTGGATTGCCTGCCAGATGTTGAGAAGGTGAGCAGTGTTAGAAGGTTCAAGTAAATTGCATGCTTCAGAAAATAAAGGAATATTTTCACGCTGCATACAAAATGTCTTGGAATTAGTAAGCCTGTCTATCTGACTTAACGGTTCACTTGGATTTGTGATGTCTTTGAAAATACTTACATGCTGTGATAACTTGGAGGGTTTGCCTTGCTGGATTTATTCTAGTTTTTACTTTACATTGTCTCTGTAAAACTGAAGGTAAGGCTGTGATCACTACATTTACATTGTTCGATCAACAATTATTCCTGAGTGGTGTCCTGCTGCACTTCTGTGGAGCTCTCTGATCTGTATGTCGTAATTACATGGGCAAATGCATTCCTCTTTCCTAACATGTGCAATAAAGCCTTTGCTGCCCGTGCTGTGCAGTGTAATTAGTGCTGTGCGCTGTTACCTGCCAAATTCACCTCTGCAGAAAACCACAGTTAGCCCATTTTGGCAGCAGGAACTGAGCAAGTGGCCTGTACAGCATCTGGAAGTTTCCTGGAAGCTTGTTCAGATGCTGACATCATATTGGGGGTTTCTTAATTTTCTAATGTACCTGGATCATCTGTAGTGCTTCTTCAGCTTCTCCTCTCTCCCTGATGTAGCTTTTTTTACTGTGAGAAAACTCATCCATATAAAACTGAATTCAGATAAGAAACCAGAAAGTCTGTCTTAATTGGTCTGCTCTGTGATAGTCAAATACAGCTTTTCTAATTCAGCACTTAGATGGTCTGTTGATGGGTGTTGGGAGTAAAACCAGAGCTGTCAGCTTGATCTTTTCCCTCTAGAGCAGTGACATTAAGATGTCAGCAGCACCTTCCTCTAGTGTTTTGTTTTCTGAGCAGTGTTTTGTTTCTTTAGGCTACCCTGAAGATGCTGTTGGATCACCTAAAACTTGTAGCTTCTTACCATGAAGTAAATAAGATGACGTGCCAGAATTTAGCTGTATGTTTTGGCCCTGTGTTACTGAGCCAGAGGCAGGAAACAACCAACCATAACAACAGAGTCTTCACAGACTCCGAAGAGCTTGCTAGTGCCCTGGACTTCAAAAAGCACATAGAGGTTCTTCACTATCTACTCCAGTTGTGGCCAGGTACTGTTTCATGAACCTGATCAACGGAAAAACTCTAACCATTGCTGTATGTTTTTACCATGTGACAGTGTACATTAATTCACAGGATGGCTGAGCAGCATTGGAATTATTAAAACGTGAGGTACTATGGCATCACCTATTAATCTAAAGAAATCATGATAGTTTTATAATCAACTCTTTCTGTTTGGTTACTTGTTTAATGGGAAGTTTGTTTGTTTAATTGCTTTCTTACCAGATGGCAGAATTTGAGTATAATATAAGAAATGGTCAACTTTATGTGAGTAAAGACCCTAGAAAGAGTAAACCCAGAGACATTAAGGTTTCCACATGTGAATTAGTGAGTTTGGGGCTTTATTTTTTTCTTCTGCTCTCCTGCTTTGACCTGAGGGGTTACTTTATTCCTACCCTTGTAATTTGGCAGAGTTGGGAACATCCTTACAGTAAGAGCTGTGCAACTTCTGCTTGTTTATGCAGAGCTTTGCGTAAGAAAAAATGTTTTTAAAACAAAATACAACAAAACCCAAACCAAAACACCTTAAGCACCTTTTAGCTCCCACTTCTAAACTTGAGAGACTAGACTAGACTAGAATATCCTGAGTTGGAAGGGACTCACAAGAATCATTGATGATCAGCTTCTGATTCTCTTCAACCATGCAAGTAATGCTTCCTATGCTTTTACACAAATTTGGGTCAATTCTCAGTAAGAAGGAAGGTGAAATTCTAATATTGCTAAGAAACTAATAAAGTGAGGGTAATTATTTCTGCTAATATCTGCCTTTCAAATGGGAATTGATTGCACAGTGTTTACATTTCCCTTGGTATTCAGAGAGGCATAAGCCAGTGGAAACAGTCAGGATGGCATCTGGAGCTCTGGGTTTCAGCCCATGGTGAATTCCTGTTTATTGCAGCTGAACTGCAGTCTTTTCTTGCACAAGCACTGCCTGGAGTCAGGAGCAGATGAAGGTACTGCAGCTTTTCAGTTAGGCAGAGTTTGAGGGTAATTCTGTGAAACAATTTAACATTGAATCTGAGGGGTTTAGTTGCTGTCAGTCAGGGTGCGGTGCTGCCCCTGCCTTCGTCACCTAGCAATGGGGAAGGTGAGCTCAGGAAAAATGTCAACGTAGGCAATTAGTGTACTGGAGGGAGAGAGACCCAACACGTGCAGTTTCAGTGTTGTTGTCTAACATTCCCCCCTCCCCCGTAAGTCTGATTTATGGTAGTTGGCTCACATTAGACATTGCAGTCACTCAGTTGTGTGTGTCAGTTGCCTGCAGCAGCTCAGTACAGGTGCTAAAAGGGTGTCATGAGCTGGGCAGGTGGAAGAGCTGCTAGTGGCCAATGTAAGTGACATTGGTTTTTACATTTTTTTTGTAGTCTGCTGACCTGGTGGTGGCCATGCCCTTGGGTCGCCTCCTGTGAGAGCTGACCTCTGGCTGTAACACAGACACTGACCCTGCACTGGGTCAGCAGTGTCAGGAGGCTCCTGGCTCTTGGCTCTGCTCACTGCAGCCTCACATGAACCTTGTCTTCCTGAAAACAAGAGCAAGAGGAGAGTTAGTTTGACATACAGTGCTGCTCCATGATGGGTTTGAGGTGACAGAGGATGGTGCTGCTCCCTTGTCAGCTGCAGATGGGCAGCCCCAAAGCTGCTGACCACCAAAAATGAAAAGAAGTTTTCAGTCAGGCCAGTGAGTGTGTGCAGGAGAGACAGGAAATGTGAATGGAGGAAGGAGACCAAGAGGTGTTTGGGCAGTAAATACTGTGCAGGAGCTAATCATGAAACCCTGGGGATGGCTTATGGCATGGCTGCTCTGGGATACAAAATGAATGTAGCCCTGCCCAGAGGAGAGTGCATTGCTGTAACAGGGTAGGAGTATGGTAAGGAGTAGAGTTTTCCTTCACTTTGAAGAAAAAGCTGAATGCTTGGCTTGCAAGAACTGTGCAGGATGTTGTGCTTTTTTAGGAGGTAAAACATGAATGCAGAGACTTGAGCAGGTGAACACGACACAGTGTAAACAGAGCACTTGGACTGAACAGAAGGATCACAGTCTGGTCCCTTATATTTAACCTTCTGTAGATTGAGACAGCTTGATAATCAACATGTTGTGCAATACTTCAATTTCCGTATATTTCTAACTGAAAACAAATAGTCCTTGTTTGGTTAGACCATGTAACACTGGCAAGTTATTGTTAACCCATGGCCCTTTGTCTTAATGGAGCATAGTCTAAACAGAAAGACTTTTGTTAGAGTAAAAGTGGGGGAAAAAGCAGTGAGAGTTATTGCGTGTTACTGTGCAAGACGTAAAGTAAGACTAAAATCCCCTGGAGAGGACTGTAATAGGGACTCACAAAGAGGATTGGGCACATTTCAGGGCCGAGCCTTTGTGCTTGTGTGTGAGGAGTCTTAACAAGGAGGGGAGCAAATTGTGAACTGCATGGGTTTGCATGCACTGCCTTTTCAGCAGTGAAGGGGAATAGAAAGTCTCTGCTGCTCGTTCAAGAGGCAATGGTCTGTATAAAATCAAAAGAAGTTTTGCAGCTCAGATACTTACAGGCACAGGTCAGTAAAAATAGTTGTGCTGTTTACCGTAGGGAGCAGGTAACAGTGGAGGAGCCTGTTAGTAACTTTTGCTGTCTAATCGTGAGCTCAGGTAACATTGTCATCAAACCTGTGTGAGTGTACTGTGAGTGCCATGGGGTTGTGGCTGCTTAGAAAAATTAATGCAAATGAGCTTCCTTAATAGTGCAGAACATTAGGGCAAAAGAGAAGCACAAGAGTTCAGCTCTCGGTGTGTTGTCAGCTTCTCTAGGTGTTTCTTAGTGGTGGTATTTTTGTTGTGTTTTAACCTCTTTTGCTGTGCCTGCTTTCTGCTACTCCCATAGTCTGGACAAAGCGTGTGAGCTGAGCTGTTTGCTTTTCTTTGACCCAGAGCAGATGGTGATTAACTCACATAGTGAATTTAATTGGTGTTCTGGGAGTTTCTACTTTTAGATAGGCTTCTCTGCTGCAATTTGAGTCTGGCATGAATCTTCAAAACTGAGCTTTTACAGTCCTTTTTGTAATTATTTTATATCAAACAGTGGCAAAAAATGTAATGGTGGAATGTGTTGGCTGTAAGTTTGCATGTATTCATGCATGCCGTTAGCGTGTGACATTGAGGGAGGGCAGTGAGCATCTGCCATGGGCTTTTCTTGTGGCAGCATGGACTCAATCCTGACTGGTTTAACTTCTCTCTTCTAGTTCATCACTCCCCTGCCAAAGAACCAGCACACCTGAATGCCTTTCCTGAGCACCCATCCTGCCTCAATTACCTGAGGCCCAAGAGGCAGAGACCTCAGATGCTGAATCTGAGTGGTACCGAGGTGTCTGGGGTCCTCAGACCAAGGCCAGCAGGTCTAGACAGCCCATCGAGCAACCGCTATGCTGGGGACTGGAGCAGCTGTGGGGAGAACTACTTCTTAAACCCCAAAGAGTGCCTGAGTGAAGCAGACTACGATGACGTCCCTTCGGAAGACACAGAGAGCGGGGATGACGGCAGCAAGGCTGAGGAGTTGGATGCCCCAGTAGGATGCCCACAGCCCGTCCCCACAGAGCAGACCTTTCAGAGCTATCTGACAGTGCAAGCAATAGACTCTGAGGTGGATCACAGGGCAAACCTCAAAGACCTGCAGGAAAGTATCGATACTCTGATAGGAAACCTGGAAAGGGAACTCAATAAAAACAAACTAAATATGAGTTATTAAATCCTGTCCTGCATGATGTCTCCTCCTTGTGCCTCCATGCTCCTCATTGGGATTGCCCAGCTGTATGAGGAGTGATGGTGTCCCTGCACACCTTGTGGTAAGGCCACAGCACATTTTAAGCCATTCCGTAATGTTTCTGCCTTCTTGTTAGAAGGCATTGTCCTGATTTCTGTGTTGGAGACAAGCTTAGAGACTGTGAGGTGATTCCACATAGTGGCATTTCTCCCTAAAAACACTATGCACTTAGGTGGCCTGGGCAATACCTGGTAGAAGATAAAGCAGCATTTCTGCTCTCAGTGATAGCAGAATTCCTTATTCTTGAAATCCTGGCTCTGGTACAGATATTCCTCTCCAAAGAGGATGAACGCTGCTTGGCCTGAGTTTTGCAGCATGGACTTCAGATAGACTTGTTTTACTATATATGCAATGGCTGCTATGAAAAATGCTTTCTATAATATTTATATATAAAGTTTTAATTGTACAAATATTAACGTATTACTGTATTAACACTTTTCAGTAATTATTTAAACAAGCAAAAATAAATATTTTTCTAACCTTGTTTGTATATATCTATGTATAAATGTGCATGTGTCTATAGCCACCTTTGAGAAGGAGAGGTCTCAGAATTAGGAAATGCCCCGTTTCTAGGAAGACATGTTTAGTGATGCCAGGATGAGGTTACCCCTTGGGTTACACAGCATTTGATTTATGCACAGAAGCATGGCCTGAGAGAAGGCAGGGTGAATGATTAATGTAAATGACCTTGTGTATTGCAGGGACCTCAGTTTGCAGGTGTTGACTATTAACTCTCACACACACACACACACCCACACACACACACACCCACACACACACACACCCCCACACCCTCACACACACCCTTTCTCTGTTGCTTTTCCTTCATTGTTTGTTCCTCCATGGGTTTTTTTCACCTATAAAAAGAGTCTGGAAGGTACTTACTTTTAAAAAACTATTTTTGGTTTGTCCGTGTAACCTATTACTTTATTCTTGATACTTCTCTATGTTTCTTTTTTCCTCCAGAGTTTGATGTATTTTTGTTGTGGTAGCCTTGTCTGGCTGCAGGTGTTTGAGCCCTCTGTAAAGGGCTGTGGCTCTGGAGATGCACGGCTCAAGTTCTGCACAAAGGCAGTTAATTTTTTTCTCTGAGTCATTTGTTATTGTTGGTTTTGTTTGGGTTTTTTTCAATTACTCTTCCAAAAATGGAAACTGGAGTTGTCACATGAGGTTAAATGAGTGGAGGGATGTCACTCCTGGGGAGTTTGAATGGGATTGCAGGTCACTAGGACCTTACTAGACTGAGCTATGACCATCTGCTCAAATCGTCTTTTGTCTTTAGTCATTTATGGTGAGCAATTCAACATTTCATGTTAAGGAAACACATTCTTGATGAAATTAAAAATAGTTATCAAATAGTTGCCAAATTGCATGCAGGTATTTTGATAGGCCCTCTAACCAACAGGAGATTCGGAGCCATTCCTTGTCCTCTACAGGTCACACACACCCCCCTGAGGAAGGGGGGATTTGGGCAAGTTGGGGTGAGAGGGTTTTGGTGTTCTGAGGGGTTGCTGTCAGCTGGCAGGGTAGAAATTAATTCTACATCTTTTTGGTACGATTTTTGGCATCCTGCTCTGGCTTTCCATTCCCCCTGTGGGTAAGTGCTTTTCTGCTAACCTGTACTTCTTTATACTGCTTAATTGAAGAGTTATTTATTTACAGTAGCAAGGAATTAAGAATTGTTATGGCAAACTTCACCCCCCTTTTCTAAGGAATTATTTTAGCATGGTTCCAATGGTTTATTCAATCTCATTAATTTATTTTTTATAAGTGTTAAAAGATGCAAAACAATTATTGCAATATAATGATAATGTATGAAAATGTAAATTTAACCTGAGGCATTTATCAGTAAATCAATGTATTTTTTTAAACTTTTATACCTACAGAATGTGCATACTTTTTAAACTATAAATTTAAATTCTAAATAAAATTTGAATTAAGAACAAATTTTGTCTATGCCTAGTTAGTGATTATTTAAACCTGTCCATTTGCACTGGCTGCACATGTGAATTAATTCCATAAAGACATTTAGCTTTTCAGGAAATATTCTGTTCTGTTGTCATTTCTAGGTTGACCCAACGTTTGAGTTAGATAACTAAAAAAAACCCCACCAAACTACTACTCAATTAGCACTGCTTGAAAGATGTTTGCATTTAAAATTATTTGATAAATGATATATTAAGCTTTCATTGCCTGTAATAATCCAAATGTGTAAGTCACCTCTTGAATACATGTAAGCTTTTTCTCCAGGAGGGGTCTGTAACTCAGGGCAGCAGTGTGCTGATCTGTCAACTTTAATATCTTAACATTGCAACAACGGAAATGAGTGACTTGATAAATTGTACTAATGTTAATCTAATAAGGTACTTGAAATACAGTAACATCTTGGTATTATTCAAATGAAACACTTGCTGTTAATTTAGTGATGACAACTTGTAGAACATGTTTTGTATCTTAGAAATCCTCTTTTAACGAGGCATCTCCCCAGTGGTATTTCAGTTATATGTTATGCCTTATACATATTCTTATTGATACTTATTATATTTCATATAACTACTTATATGATCTGGTCAAACTGCATTCTTTTTATGACTGTTACAGATTCTTATGGAACAGGATTACAATGATATTACCCTAATCTAGAAACATGAAATTGGGAGATTAAAACAACCTGTATCTACCAAAGCAGTAACGGGCTGGTTTTGTCACACAAAAGAGCAGCCTCAGGCTGTGGGGTTTGCAGGGCAGAGCTCCTCTCAAACCCCATGGGCACAGCCAGGAGCCTCCCTTACTGCACTCACCTTTGCGTTGTCTGCTTGGTGTAACTCTGTGACATCAGGAGCAGCCCTTGTTCACCAGGGGGTAGAAGAGGTTAAAAACAGAGGGCAAGGCAAGTGGTGAAATGCAGAGAGCAAATGTCCTTGGAGTGCATGGACTTCCTTCAGGTGTGACTTCCACTTCCCAGATAAAGACAACGGATGCGGGTGCTCTTACAGAAACAGTTCCAAGACTTGCACCAGGATCACATGTAAATGGTTCTACCAAAGCATAGGCCAGTGACGGCCACGTGTTGGGCTGGGTCACAACCAAGGGTTGTAGTTTGTAATTCCCAGGGAAAAGCAGAAATACAAAGACAGGTCTGTGCAACTCTTTGCTGCCGAGTGTTAAGGATATGATACACTTAGGTGGATTCAGGAATGGACTAGGTCCATTTGTAGAGTTTTAGTCCTTTCCTGTTTGTTTAAATAGGATTTTCCAAACGCTGCTGGTGCTGTGTCACTGACACTGAATGACTTTTCTCTCATTTTTAGCTTCCCAAAGTGGCTTATTACAGCAGCATGCAAGAGATGGGCAGGGATGGGATGGGATGGGATGGGATGTGGTGCAGTGGGGGTTGGCAGCCTGACCTCAGGCTGGCTTAAGCCACTGGGGACCTCCATCCTCAGAAACTTCAGGGTTTTACATCTATCTTTCCCAAATGTGTAATGTACGCATGTGCTTGTTAATGCACCAAACAAGAAATGTAGCTGCAGCTATTCAGATGTGTTGTAAAATTAGAGGGATACATCCCCAACAGATATTCAGGATTTTTATGGCAAAAATCTATAAATCTGATAAGCCAAAGACACATCTGGTATTTCTGCTGTCAGATCTTAACCCCTTTACCTTCTTTCCCAACCCAAGGTATAGGGTTTTCCTGACAGCAAAAGTGTATTTTGATATAAGAAGTCATTGTGTCACATTCTAGTCACAACTGCAAGATGGTTATTTGGGTAGAGGGAGGACTGATGTTACACTTATGTGTAACTATGATACCTTTGTTTTAAAATGTCATCCATCATAATGAGTTTTCTGTTTTCTCTTTTTTAATTTAATAATTAATACTGTTTGGCTTTTTTAGAACCATGCAGGAAAGCCTGTAACAAAATGTCCTGAGCAAAACTGGAAGAGTCAGACATGAGATAATACAAAGCTCACCCTACAGGTATTTGAACATCTACAGTTGTGTTAGGATAGGGGATCATGGTGGGATGTGTAATCTCAGGTCTCGTGTTACTTTGAAACAGAGATGAGGAGAGAAAATGGCTGTCAGGAAGATTACTCACTTTCCATTGGGGCATTCCTGCAGTTCCCCAAACTAGTTTGCTCTAGGGAGAAAGGGGAGCTGATAAGCAGAGCCCTGACCTGCTGCCTCTTAGGCCTCACTGTTAGAAGGATTTTAGCTGGGTTTTCCTATCTTCTGAAATATTTTCTTAGTTGAGAGTCTCAAGAGTGTCTCTGTGGAGGGGAACAAGGCTCCCATTGAGGCTGCTGCCTCCTCTGGGGGGTAGTGACAGAGCTGCAGTGGAGGGGAGGTGGCTGGACTTTCCAGATAAGCCATGATCATAAGGTTGCTTAAATGTGTATATAGTCTGCAGCCCTGTTAATCAAAAAAGTCTGTGGAAGATGATCTGAGGTGGTGTACTAACCAAGTCCAGGCCTGATAACAGAGAGCTGAGCATTTTAATTAGTCAGTTGTGTGGTATTTACTTATCTATATAGAGCAGGCTGCTGGTTAAATATTGATTTGAGAGCAGCAATGTTCTCTTCCTGTTTGCACTCTGACTGCACACACTGTGCTGCAGGTGGTAGGGACATGCTTATTGAGTTTTCCTTGGTTATAATTTAGAGGTAGTTCAATATGAAAGGCAAAGAATATTGCTATAATATTTAAGCTTCAAATTAACAAAAGAGATCATTTTTCAAACCGAGTCCTATGTGGTGCTACTAAACCTCTCTTAAATCTGACCAAAGTTCAATCAAAGTGGTAAAAGTGCATGATGGGGAGATCCTGGCTGTAGAAAATTGAAGGGATGTGTTTTTAACACTGCCTAAAGCCAATTCACAGTGCTTATTTTGGGACACAGGAGCCTCACACTGATCCTGTTTTGCATCTGGCTGTGCTTTCCTCTGACGAAGCAGAGCATTGGGGCTGGCTATCAGTTGTCAGCTGAAGATCCTCTCTGCAAATCCCCTGTGTGTCAGTTGTCTTTTTTGCTTTAGTGTCTAGTGTGACCACATGGACATTTGTTTGACAGGAGGCTGTGACCCTCAAACAGTTTGGTGAGTCATGGAAAGAGTGAACTCACCCGTATAGAGTTTAATCTGTCCTCCTCTGATAGATTTAATTTCTGCTTGACAGGCTGTGCTCAGTTACATGGTGTCTGACCCGGCAATTGAAACCAAGTAGCCAGCAGGACCGCTTACCAAGGAGCCCTCTCTGTGGATGGAGGATCAGCGTTAATATTCATGAGCTGGTACTCGTTTACACTGGTAAATATTAAAACTTCAGTATAACACCATTTGATCTCTCTGAGGAATAATTGTCTTTTGACAGAGACACACAGCCACAGTGTGCTTGGTGAAAGCTGTTGGTTCTGAATAATACTGATTTCTTTGAGGAAACAATATATTTTAATGGATTTGGTTTTCTGTTTGTAAGCATTTGCCAGGATTAAGTAACAATTCTTTTGTAATCTGATGATAGCAAGTAAAAGTGGTTCAGAGTCCTGACAGACAGAACTTTGAAAACTATTATTTAAACAGAATATTTATTAATAAAAATTAGTGGGGGAAGTGTGCCCAAAACAACTGTACTTTAACAGCCCTGTGAGTAAACAAATAGATAAAGTTAAGAAACAATAATCTCTAACTACAAAATTCTTTATTTCCAAAGCTAAACATGTTCTGCTTTAAATAAAAAGCTAACTGGTTCTAAAAGTGATAATGGGCTCTAAGCATCCAATGAGGAAAGTACTCCTTGTCTCTAAATCCATTATCACATGCTTCTCCAGGTCCAGGAAGACAGATTTCTTGCTTCTCCATCTCTTTTCTGTAGAGCAGTCATATTCTGAAGGAAGGACACACACCACACAATAATGCCCTGTTAAGCTTTGAAACCTGTATGTGACCCTGTTGCTTTCCAGGGGGTTGTATCAGCACTTTCACAAATTAATGAAAATAAGCATCACCTATGGCTACAGCAATCAACCAAAGAGGGACTGTTTAGTTAGTATTGTTACACCATTTACCAAAGAATGGATAGGCAAAATCCCTGTGTGAGTAAAGAATGGAAGGCTGGAGTCATCCCTGCTTGAAGGGGCAATGTTTATAGGAAAGTTGCCAAAATGCAATTTTTTGAATGAGTAACTGATGCAAAATGAAAAGCAAATTTATAGCTCTTTAAAGTCCATAGGCTCTAATGCTCTTGCAGGGGTTTCACTTGACCAAGATCATCTTTTCCATTCCTAAGAACTGTAAATATGAAATAAATACTAAGCTACTCTAATTATGTTCATCCTGATTTTTTGACAAAACTATGGGAAATTCTGTCTAGCAAAATAGGTGCATTTACAGACACAAAGAAACAGGAAATTTTCTTAGCAGTTCTAAATATAACATACTTTTTTCTCTCTTTCTTCTTCCAGCTCCATTTCAGTTCTGTTTTGGCTTGAAACTTTTGATACTCTTGAAACTCTTGTTCACAGTATTTCAGATATTTGACTTCTCTTTCAAAGTAATCAAGTACATTGGTATGCTGTTAACACAATGACAAACAAGGGTCATGATGTTCCCAAAGACCACAGATCTATGGCTGATGATCTGAACAGTATTATTATTATTATTGCCAGTATAGATAAACTAGGCTGCTAGACTGAAACAGTAGCTCAATCTTAGGCTGGGAGATGGGGGAAAAGAACAATTGGAAATGATGTAGAAATAAAGAGAAGATGAAACTATTTCCACTGCTCCCATGGGCTTTTGGTACAGATAGTCCTTATTGCAAAAGAGCACAAATGAGTGGGGATGCTAGGAACAGTTTGCAAAGGTGCTTTCAGTAAGGTAGAACCAGATATGAAAACACTAAAATTGAAGTACCAAATTTAAAGGAAAAAAATTGATGCAAATGTGGACAGGAAGGTGTAAAGAAAAAGGAATTCAGTATATTAACATTACTATGCACTCTATAGCACCATTTTAATGCATGAAACCAGGTGTCATTTTATGGATGTGGGAAAAAAAACCCACTTTACTGAGTTTTCATGTAGTGAGGTTTGAGTAGTGGAATTCTGCCAAATGTCACTGAGGTTTCCTTTAGTTGACTCCTATCTGAGCTCTGGATAATATGGACATACTGATCTCAAATTAACTGCTCTCATGTGAAGGCAATTTTCTCCAGGCAGGCTTGTTTCTGTGTTGAGAGTTTTCAGCATAAAGTGTCACAGAGATTAATAAAAATTCTTACCAACCTCATTACTTGAAGGGTGACTTAGTGTTTGACAGATTTCCAAAACATGCAGTACTCCAAGATTGTCAGAAACAGCTAAAAAATGCTGCTCCGCTGAAAGATATTTGACAAAAAACATATAAACAATCCAAATTCCAACAGCAATGTGAACCTCCACCCAAATACAAGCTACAGAGGGTTCCTTTCTGTTCTGGTCAATTTGGCTTATTGTTCACTGCTGCAAAAAAGACAGCCTTATTACTCTCTTATTTTATTAACAAATAAAATTCCCTTTAAAGTTCATCTTTTATCAGACTTTTTTTTAAAATTAAATGGTTTTGGTTGCTTTTATGCCATGGTAGTACACTTAGAATTGATGTATGCATTTTTGTATGTACAGTGTTAAATTAGTGGAAGTATGTACATATATAAGATAGATTGTAGTAAGATTTCTGTGCCTTGGAGTCATAGGCCAGTTTGCAAACAGGGTAGCACCATAAAGTGCAATCACCATCAACATACGTGAGACAATCCAGGGGCTGATGAAAGTGATGACTGATTTGGAGATGTTCTGGAAATGAGATGGCTCATGAGTTTTCTTCAGTAAGTCCCAAATATCTATATTTCCATCATCTCTGCCAATGAAGAAAACTCCTGGTCTTGTTAAGGACCATTGTCCCGCAGTGTATCTTCCTGCAGAGCAGCTTGACTGAAGGATTGGTCCGTTCTTAATTTTTTTAAAAATAAAGATAGACCCAACAATCAAACAGTACTATCAATTCACTACTTAAGATCTCCTATCATTGAAGAATGCTCACAACTTAAATGCTCCTATTACAAAAAAGTTTTCAATGGCAAAATTTGTACCACCTTCTGCAGATAAAGAGAATTAAGGGGAAGTAAAAAACCTGGTATTTCACTTCCAGTTTACTAAAGTAATAATGCTGCCTATCTGTCAGGTGCAGCTAACCTGGACTCCTACATGAAAGAAACTGTAAAAAACCCCATGTTTCTTCATTTCCACATGAAAAAACTTCATCCTAAAATACAAGTTCTTCAGACTTGTCTAGCACACATTTCCTTTATTCTTTGGTTTCCCTAACAGCAGAAATAAATAGTGGAGAAGCTACAGTTTTTACAAGGTTGGAATTGAAGAAGGCCACTTCTATTTTTTTTATGTTAAGGGCAAGTTTACTAAGCTATTTCTGAAAGAATTTTCTGAAGTGAAGAAGGAAAGGCTTTCTTTATACCTGATCTGTTTCGAAACTATGAAGCTTTGTTACTTACAAACATTTCTGAAAATACAGTCTCAGAGGCTGTTACAGTTCTGCCTTGTGTATCTATCAGTTATGTAACAGCTGTGTTAAACTAACTTACTGTAACCCCTTCTTTCCAAATGGCAAAATTCTGGCCTCCAATGCTTAGAAAGATGTCTTGAAAAAATGGAGATCTCTGGAGAGTGTTGATAGTTTCAGTGTGGAGGGCGTATTTCTGAGTCTGCTTCTGACCTAATGGGTGAAAAAGGCAGTGGCTTATAACTAGTGCCTTAGTGTTCAAGAAACAAGAGTGGAGGACCCAGCACAGGCTTTGAAGATATTAGTCTCAGCAAGGTACAGGAGTTGGAAGTACTGCAAATCTAGTTACTTTCCTGATTTGTGCCAATAGCTGCATAGTGCTGCTCCTGTAGGACTGGAGAGGGTTTGTGCTATTCTGTCATGCCAGCAGAACTGCTTGCAGTTCTGAGCACGTACTGCTAAATCCTGGTGTCATCAGAGAGATAAACTATTAGAGCTGATGGGCAAGAACCTTAAAAAGACAGAGTATAGATGCAAATATTTTAAAGCTAGTGATACAGTAAGGTGTAAACAGGTATTGAGAAACTTGAACTTACTAACTGGTTTTGCCAAATTAGTATCATTTTTCATTTGCCAGTCAGAATAAACAATTACTCCATCCTGTAATGAAAGAAAAATCAAGTAAACCCTAATGTTAGAGCTTAGTGACTTATATCAATGTGACTTGTTTTTAAGCTAGGACTTCACTTAATTATAATCATAATTAAATATGATCTGAGTAAATTAAAACCTGAATTTGTAGCCAATGACCAAAAACACATAAAAGTGTTGCATCACCATTTTTCAGTTACATATTGCCCAAACATCTTTACTTACCATGATGTATGTAAGCAGTCCTTCCTGCAGAATTAGGTGCCTGGTTTTTATAGTTCATGCTTTGCTTCAGTATTTGAGGCAAAGGTGACTGGAAGCAAAAAGGTAGCTAGAAGCCAAATTTTCATTTCTATATGAACTCAAAACTGGGAAATATTTGTGAATTTTAAATGCATAGGGCAGATAGAGGGCTGTGAACACCTGGAACTTCCTAAAGTAAAATTAAGTTAGGGGGGGAAACTGTAATATAAATGTTTTCACCTGACATTTGGGAAAACACTAAAAAATATTGCTATTCTTTTGTGTTCTGGAATGAAGAAACACTGTTTGGTTTGTTAGGTAGTTAAGTTCAATATATTTTTGAAATGTCTTCCAATTCTTCCCTTGAAGTAAGGGTTCATAGCCTACCAAATATTGGAGGTTTATTATTTTTTTAAGCATGTAGCTAAAAGCATTAAAATGGAAGTAAAATGTGCCATGTTTAGAAAGATCTTTTTAGTTATACCTGAAGAAAAAATGCGAACCCATACATTTGTGAAAACCCTGCTATTTAATCATTCAGTCTTTCAGATATCTTGGATTAGCATTTTCATTGGTAATATATTATTTTCACTTACTTCATTTCCAACAAAAAAGTTGGTGGATATATTCTCTAGCACTTCCAGATTTTTGCTTGAATAAGTACTCATCTCTGTATATGGGCTCTCTTTGGCAGGTGCTTTTAGTGTGCTCAGAGATTTCGCTTTCCCTGGGAAACAGGATGGTTACATCTATTTGTTATACACTGGAATTTATCAGACCAAGCAAATCCTTCATCTTGTAAAGGTAGTTCATGAATAATGGCAATTTCAAGAGGAGAGATGAAGAAAGACTGACAAGTAAAACAGCAGTTCTATAGGTTAACTGTTCCCTGCTGGAATCTCCCCTTTGCTGCAGCTGCTTTGAAGTCAGTCCTTCCCATACCCAGACAACTACTTAGGGTAGCACCACCCTTTTCTTCACCAGTTTTACACAGCATCAGTATCTCCAGGGGAACTGCCCTTACACACCACTGGTAGCTGCTGCAACCAGGAGCTAACATCTCTGCTCCAGGGAACGGATTATGTTTCGAAAAATAGTTTTCCACAATGGCTGAAAAGGACATACTGTCTCAGGGATAAAGAGATTGGGTGGGGAATTGCATGGGCTTTTAAGTGAAACTGGGTAGAACAGCTTGGCTTGGATTCAGTACCTGTATGTATCTTGGTAGTCCATACATGTAGGTCACACTTTGAATATCAGTATATTTAAGAAACCTTTTTCCCCCGATGTGTTTAGCTACACAACATTTTGTTGCTCAGCTTTTATTATGTATATACTGAAATACAAGCTTACTGAAAACATTTTTCCCTAATAAGATGTAATAAAAGTATTACCTGATGTTTTGTAACGATAACGCAGTTCCCTTAAAATAATTCTGATGGGACCGTACTCTGTTTCCCTTTCACACAGATTTATCTGTTCAGAAGAAAGTGCATTTGCTACAACATTTTGTCACATCTTTGAGGTGCAAGTCTAAATTATTTTCTGCTATAATGGAGCAAGCTTTTTGAGTTTGCAGTGTGTTTGTAATACTCCACAAACAGTATTTGCTGCCTCACATACAAGCATGGAGAAAATGCTCTTTGTGTTATCCTTTTCCTGTAAGAATTCTGCTTTGTTTCTAGCGAAAAAACCCCAGCCCAGCTCCAGTGGTTATGCTTGTTCAACAGCTGTACCAGCTGCAGTTATTCTGAGCAGCACAGATCAGCACGCCTAAAATTGTAATTTTTTTTAACTTATTGCTATTTTCCACCTTATTTTCCACAAACTGCTATGACCATTTTCATGAGACTGAATGTTGGTTTGCTAGTAATTATGGTTCTGTTGCCCACGACCATATTTCAACATTTGGGACCCACTGAGACAGACAGCAGAGGTATTGAAAAGGCTGACAGGAACTTACACTACTTACACAACTGCTTTTGCACCTACTGCAATTCTTTAGAAGCAGTCATGCTGTTTCTCATGAATTAGCTTTTAAAATGCATTTTATTAAAATTTCAAAAGAAGGTTGAAATATTTAATTTCATAATCAGAAGGAAAATCACAAGGAAGTCAATTTGCTGGAAAAATTAGAGTTGGGAAGCAAAAGAATACATTCATATGGGGTTCTGGCATGTCTACATTTTGGCTTGATCCCTGTGTTCTATATTTGTGTACATTACCTTTATGAGAGGTTTCCAGGAGAGATCTAACTGCTTAGAAGTATTTGGAACACCAGGGGCCATATAAAATTTTTTCTCGTTTACTTTCCCATATGAAGGTTTTTCACGATATTCAATGGGTGGAATATCCCAAAATAATATTGAGCTGCAAAATAATTGTATAATGTTATTCATGGTTTCATTTTGAAGTCAGATGCAGTTTTTCCACACATTTTAAAGTTTGGATTTTTTTAACCTTTCATCTTCAAACCTTACACAGCAAGTCTGAGAAGCAGACAAATCCTAGATTACTTAATTGCTTCTCTTGTAAATGATAAAATATATTTCTCTATTCACCATTTCATCAGTTAATTATACCAAAGTAGTTAGATAGTGTTCATACAGTTTGCTTATGAACAGGTACTGGGTGAACTTACTGGCACTACCTGGTTGAAATTTCTGGAGGCTGAGAGAACTGAACAGAACTCTGTAGCAGGTAATCCAGTAATCCAAATTGAAAATCAGTCCCAAGTTTTGTGTGTGTGAACTTATTTGCTGACATTTGAGGCAAATGCTCCCACTCTCTTGTATCTGTCATTTCATTGGAGTTTGCAGCCCTCTGATTGTTTCTTTTGCTCTACCCTGGACATTCATTCACAGATTTGATATAGCCAATGATAACTTTTCTCATTGCTAACATCTCCTTCCCTTTGCTGACAGGAGTTGCTCAGGGACCCATGTTCTTCAGGCATTAAATTATAGTGAGTTCCCTGTTATTGTTTTGGATAAATACTTTCAATTTGGAACCCCTGTGTGTGAGTAGTTAAAATAATTTCTTCTATGTGTATTACTTGCATTATACTGCAAACTCATTAACAACTGTATTTGCAATCTTTCTTCTAATTTAGTTCTTCAAAGTCTTCTCTGTTACTTGATTTGGAAAAATAACTTTGCATCATTATCAAATTTTGTTCTCTCTGACCTTCCCTTTGATGTAACCAACAACTACATGATTGTGCCCAGCCATGCAGTCTTGATGCCTCAAGCCTTTTGACATCACAAAAGATAAACATTTATTTTCATTTTTTGCATTCTTCCCCTTTGCCAGTCTTGCACACAGGATAATATTTGATTATAACCATCATGACTATTCAGTCCACAAAAGAGGAGATTTATACAGAATCGTTTTGCCAGTTAAGTACCCAGGTTTAAATATACTTTACAGTATTTCTGTGGACTTAGAATCTTTTAACAGCTTTTTGTGCATGTCGCACAATCAAATGTAAGTGTGGGGGTGTGGCTTTCCAGGCTAATGCATCTCTCTTCTTAGGGTGGTATACACAGAATATAAAGGTATATATGCAAAGTTTTTCAGTAAATAACCTCTTAATGCCATTACTGTAAAGGGTTTAACTGGACAAGAACTCAAAGTGCTTGTCTTATGCGTATAGAATTTCAGCTGCTTAGGATATGCTGATAGGAATCCAGAAGTGTGCTAGTTAAATCATGGATTATGCTCCATAAAGTTTTCCAAAGGAAACTGGAAGACATCCTTGTAGAGTATGTATTGTATATACCAATCAGGAGAGCAGGTTACAAGCTGCAGGCAATATTCCCCTCTGTTTTCAGAAGTACCACCCTTTTCATTGTCCTGAAAATAACAATAATAATTATTACAGGGGAAGAAGAAGATGAGAGACAAATGTCACACTCTGCTACATAAGTACTTCAACACATAAAACAGGCTACTAGAAATTAAGTCACTGTTTCTCTGTGGATAATGTTTGAAAATCAGGACTTATTAATTAGCAGTTATAAAAGTCAAGCTATTTTACAAATGTACTTCAAGTGAACTACTATCAGCTTTGCCTGTTACACACCTAAAATTCTAAGTTAATTCAGCAGGATATGTAATTCCTGGCACCACTGCAAATCAGGCCCTCCTAGTTTGCCATGATTGTAACTTCTTTTATGCAGATTGACCAAAGAGCTAATTCTTGAGAAATTTACCTCCAGCAGTTCAGTGATAAGTGGGAGTGATACCTCTTTGCCAAGTTTACACCATGGGTCATCTTAAATAATCACTTGGCTAGTCCTCACTTACGGGATGGTAGTGGTGCCTTCAAATGTTAATTAGTAATAGTTTCATTTGTATATGTGGGGTTTTGTAGGTTTTATACTACTTATAATTTACCAAGTAGTTATTGGTTTATACCAAATTAATTTTAGTTACTCAGAAGAATGAAGGAAAGGTGTCGGGATAACAAGTGACTATAGACCGAACCTTGATCAAATATAATTTCCAGTACACTTTTTTTATTTTTTAGGCCAAGTTAGGCCTACTCTAATTTTCATTAATGAATTAGGTTCTGGATAAAACTTTGAATAATTTTTCATTAATATATAATTATAAAACTCCTGATTTTAGGAACTGTGCCATAGAAACTGCTCCGCCGTGCAAAGGCTGACACATATTCCATGTTTATATAACAAAAAGTATGCCCCAGTACATGTTGCTAAATACTGACAAAGTGATTCCTTTGTCAGTGTTATTTACTAAGGAGGGTTTCCTGTATCTGTTATCCCAGATGAACATGCAAACAGCTTTCTAAGCCTAAACTTTGATTAAAAAAACCCCACCCAAACAACAAAAACCACAACAATGTTCTGCTATCCAATCCCTTTCTTCGTGATTTACATCTGGTACCGATTAGTATCCATGGGTATTACTGTAGCATAAACTAATAACAGTTGTATCAGCTTTTTTTTAAAAATGAGATTTGTATCAGCTTTTTTTTAAAAATGAGATATGTGCACCCTCTCTCACTTTTCTGGTAATGTTGCTAAGGACTGCAATATCTATGAAATCTTAATAACTTTTTTTCAAAGAATTGATTTGCATAAACCTTTTAAAGATTTTAAAGATTTCAATTTTCTTCCTCTTGGCCGGCTTTTTCACTGTCATTATTTGATCACTGCATTAGTCTACATTTGCATTTCAAATTAATTTGAGAACTATTTGCAATACTTTGATAGTAAAAGAACATCTGATACTCCTGTAATAGGGTTGGACCCTTTAACTACAAAGTACTAGGGAGCTTTAAAACCATCACAGAAAATGTAAATTTTGAGTACACAGGCAGCACCTAGAAGAATGAAGTTAACTGCAATAACACCATTCTTGGGTACCCAGATATTTAGGCAATTGAAGTTATTTCTCAGAATTCTTGGTGACAGGCCAGATTGCTCATAATAGAAATTTAATACATTTTAGATATGGAAGGCTTATAATAATTTTGAATTACAAATTGTCAGTAAAATTACAGAATTTTTTTCCGGTATGAGCAGGTTTATATCAGACTGAAAACCCAGCACAGTTGTAAAGCACAATGAACAGGACAAGAGATACCAGATTATTAATATTTACTAAATGCAGTGAGAAATAATGAAGGCTATTATAAATATTTGATGCTTTGATATTTTCTCTTGAATTTACACAGAATTTCTGAGGTAGTAGATAAGGAAAACAATAAAAAGAAGAAAAGTGGATTTTTAAACTCACCTCAAAATTACCTGGCAGCCACTGTATATCTGTTACTGGCTTTTCATGACTATACTTTATGGAAGAGATTGCACAGTATGTCATTAGAGGTGGCTCTGTGCTGCTCTGCTGGACTTGCATAAGAGATGGCTAGAAATGTTGTAGAAAGAGATATCTTAGTGTATTTACAAATAGATCTACCAAACAAAAAAAGGTTACTTTGCATTCTGCTAATGCTGCTTCACATATTTCAGATCAGTTTATAGAACTTTCTAGGGGTCTAATACCTTCCTTTTGGGGGGAAAAAAAAAAGGGAAAGTATCAAAACGGCGTTTGGATATGAAGCTCTAAAAGCAATTCCAACATGTCTCCACAGGCACACACAAATCCACTTAGTAGTTCTCCTCTGCTCTTAGGTCTCTCCTCTGCTTAGCCTCTCTATTGTCTTCTTCCACTGAAATCTTCTCTTTCAGGCTACCTTTTCCCTATCCATAAACATCTAAAATACTTTCCAGTACTGCATTCAGTAACACTTTCTGTATTCAATGGGCTTCTTAAGGCAAGGGTAGAGGGTATGTTGGTGCCCATTAAAGAACAGACTCCTTGAAGCCTAAGTCACACAAAATGTAGTAAAGTTATTAAGCTGTACTAATCAGGTAGAAATTATATTGTGATAATGGTTTTATTTAATGAACTCATCAGGTTCCTTATTCTTTCTAGACTCTCATTGCAAAGATTATTTACTCCTCTCTTTGGAGTCAGGACACCTTCACCGATTTTTCCTACACTGCAATATATTTACAATGGAAGCATTTGCCATATTCATAGCTGTTATCTTGATTTCATAGAATCATAGAATGTTAAGGGGTTGGAATAGACCTTATAGATCATGTAGTCCCAGCACCCCTTGCCATGGGCAGGGACACCTCCCACTACACCAGGTTGCTCAAGCCTTATCCAACCTGGCTTTGAACACTGCCGGGGTTGGGGCATCCACAGTGTCCCTGGGCAACCTGTTCCTGTCTCTCTCACTACTCTCACAGTAAAAAAATTCTTAATAGCTACACTAAATTTCCCCTTTAAATTTGTGCCCATTACTCCTTGTCCTCTCTCCCGTTTCCCTGTAGGCCCCCTTCAGATACTGGAAGGTTGCTATCACGTCTCCACACAGTCTTCTCTTCTCCAGGCTGCACAGCCCCAACTGTTCTTTTTTACACTTCACTTTGTTGAACTTTGTCCCACCACGCAAGCCACCGAATTTGGGAGGCATGATTTCCCCTTTGTAAAGCCATGTTGGCTGTTACCAATCCTTTTCTTGTTTTCCACGTGCATAAGCATTTCCAGGAGAATCTGCTCTTGATCTTGCCTAGCACAGAGGTGAGACTTACTGGTGAGACACCCTGGGTCTTCTGGGTGGTGATGTCCAGATGGGTGGGAATGTCTGGTTTTGAAGGAAGACCCTTCTTTTTATTAATTCTTTTCCTCTTGTTTGGGTTTTTTCCCCATCATTTCCCAAGTCTCTGTGTTAATCCCCTCCTTCCCTCCATGTGTGCCAGGGTATGAATTTTTGGCCCCTCCTCAGGGGCTTGGAACCAGCTCTCCAACTCTCAGCCTGCCTGACATCTCTCAGTTTTTTGATCGTCTTCTGCAGCTCAACCACCTGTTTCTAGAGGTTCTCCACCAGGGTGCACTGGTTACAGCTCAGTGAACTGCCCCTCTTGCAATCCCTGATACTCCTTGACCTCTCCACTTCCTCCTTCAGCTCTGCTATCAGGCTGAGCAGACCTGTTCACACCTCAAACAGATGTTGCCTCTGCTGTCCTCTGGTTTCAGTAATAAGCTCAGGCAGTTACTGCAGCTGGAGACCTGGACAGCTGCATGTTGATGTGTGAGGTCTGTCAGGGTCACCATGCTCTTTCTGACATGATTTTTGACCGAATAGAGACATTAGTTAGTCTTCTTCTAGATGGGTGGGTGATGACTCACTCTCTAAGTTCACCCTGCCAGTGCACACACCCTTCTGACATGCCACACTCCCTGGAGTCATTTAAATCACCTGGTAACCCCCCTTCTAGCCTGGTTGGCTCGAGAGGATCCCGACAGGGCTCTGGAATGCTGTTCAGGTGTCCCTGAGCTCAGGAGCCCTCCTGTATAGCATGATCAAACAACCATCCCCAGACCTACCTCAGTTGCTGCTTCTGCTGCTGCTGTTACCTCACTGTCTGGGTCGACGATTTCATCAGGAACAGATTTTTCATTTTGCATGTTTTTTTCATGTTGAGAAATATCCCACAATACAACCTACAATGAGAAGTAAGTATATTACAAATTATTTCATCCTATATATTAATACACAGTTTTTTCAAATCATGGAGCTTCAAGAGGAAATAAGGAAGTCACTCTCTGCACTAGAATTATGAAGTCTTTAAAGTGGTGCAATCAGTTGAAAGGCTACACTTGACTAAAAAAAAAGAAGTCTTTACAACTTGACCTATTTCTCAGTATTACAAAGAAGCATTGTACGGTAATGGTTCATCTATGGAATAACCAGGTATAGCTTTAGTCCAGGATGAGAGACCTTCTGAGAGGTTGTAACATCTTTCTATCCCTATGTGTTACTGTGGATGTTAAGTACATCTCTTCACCTTTATTTTCATACTGTAAGAAAATACAGAAATATTCAATTTTATTTTTAAACAGTGAATTCACACCTGTCCATTGATGCAGCCACCAGCAATGATATTTGGATCACTTGGACTGAACTGAAAGCAGTAAATGTCTTCAGGACACTCCAAGATTAACTAGAAAGAAGAAAAAAAGATAGTTCAGAAATACAGTCACACTATTTGTTTGTTCTCTTGTTATTTAAACGCTTGGCATATTGAAATGTCTTGATTAAATACCTGGGGGCAGATAGGGTCAAAAAAACTCCAAAAAAGTATTACTGATGGCTGCAGCAGTGATTTACTAGAAAGGTTAACTTGCTCTTCATTAGAAACCTGCTTTCTTGCTGACACTGCTATAATTCCTGATTGAGAGAGAAAATAAATTTTCTCAAAAGAGACAATTCAAGTTTCAACACACTGTTTATTATTCTGAATATGGTGCAAGAAAAAAAAAAAAGAACCAAACCAGCTATGTATTTATTCTTTTCTTTTTTTCAGATCAACTTTGAAGAAACTATTTTTGTTACTTAAAATTAAGTTACTTAGCAATGAATCATAGAACTGAAGCATCAAGATAAAATTCAGGGTATTTTACTACTGCTCCTCAATAGTGTAATACTGCACCTAAATGATGTGACAGGCATATAGTCCTGGCGACCCATCATGAAACCAAATCTTTAGTAGCCCAATTAATTTTCTACCCAGGGTGCAGTGTTGGCTAGCAGTATGCTGTGCAGCTGGGGCATTTACATAGAATTAATTGTGCCTGTAAGTCTGGCTGTGTAAAGCAATAATCCACAGCAGGGAGCAGGACTTGACATTTAGTCTGTCTCGTGATGCTCCCTGGCACTCATCAGAGCCACGTCCCATTGTGGCTGTAACACTCCTCACAAGTATTAAGTGTGCTACAAGAGCCAGTCATGGGGAGAGCAGGACAATGGTACGCAGAACCATCTGAACAACCTGGCACTGTCACAGCCCTGTTTGAATGAGCTTCACAAGGGAGAAGTTTCTCTTTCCTGAGATCTACACTTATACATTAGTGTGAAGGGCTTTGCATGGCCTGTCTGAATCCTACAAACAATTTATCTCATTTTTCATTTAATCTCAAATCAGCAATTCTGACATGGATACTAGATTAGTTTTGATTTGCTTTTACATTTGAAAGCATATTTTATAGATGTCATGTAATACCCATTATGGAAGACTCAAGTCAGTATTGTAACTGCATTACCACAAATGGTTGGATGACAGCAAACACAGCTAATGGTTCTGTCCTTGAGGTACTGCAGATCTGTAAAGGACTGGTATGCCTTAAGGTAAACAGCTGGCTTGCCATCAGAACTGCTTTTGTCTTCTGCTAGAGCCATCCAGTCATCAAAAAAAGCATTCATAATTTCATTTTGCTGCAATGCAATTTCCATTCTGTTTTGTGAAAAGAACAGTTAACACTTCAATAATCCAGATGTGACTACTCAGCAATAGAATCACAAAAATTTCTGTAAAGAGGTAGATTTTGTTTTACACTAAACTATGACCATGGTAGTTAAAAAATTAATTCCTCAGTGATGCATCACTGTAAGGAAACCCTCTTATGTTTAAATAGAAACAGCTGTTCTGTATGGACCAAGTACAGTGCAATTGTCCAATTCCTGTGTAAAAAGTGTCAGTAAGTGGGACTTGTTCCATCACTAAGGACATAGTCATGGGTAGGACAGCACCTCTGCTCACTGCATAAACCTCTGCTTGAGTGAGCAGTGTTTGAAAGATCAGCTTTACAAAGATGTATCACTCAACTTTAGCAGTTCTAATGTATATCTAAACCAACAGTTCATATTTATATGGTATAGACTTCATGGAAATTTTCAAATAAACAAATATTAAATTCATATTTGTTAATATTACCATAACAAACAAGAAAAAAAAGTATATAGGAACAAGAAATAAAATTGGTATTTGACCAGACCAATGATTGACTCAGACAAGAGTACTTGCTTGTATTCTGTACTATTGCAGGTACAGTGTATTTAAGTGTATTGCTGCAGTAATTTTACCTTAAATGTACTGATGTAAGAAATTCTTTCATCCTCTCAGATGACAAACTCTCTGCTTTTTCTTCTGTTGTCAGCTGCCTAGGACAATACTGCGTGGCTGCATTTTTTGGATAGGTCCTAACCAGTTGGAATAAACATGAATGTAAGTATAGAAACTATTTAAAAGACACAAACCCATATAATGTGTAAAATTAAAAAACCAAATGTATTCATTTTTTCTAGAATCTCTTTGGAAAAAGTGAAAGAAGAAAGATGCAGAGCATCCAATATTGTTCTATTAACCAGTTTGCAACTGAGTAATTCCAGAATTTTAGTTGAGATAAGAAATAGTGCATAGCTTAATAAAAAAGATGATGAATATTTTTTCATACTTACCACTTTGTCTGAGTACTAACTTCTCTTACTTTTGGAACCACTTGCATCCCCACATCTCTTTCAAGCAGTTGAATACTGAAAGTTTTGTCTTCATAAGACGTGCACTCAACATAACTGTCTTTTTCATGTGAAGCATTCTTATCAGTAAATGCAATTGGTGCACCAAACTTCCTGCATACTCGAGAAATCTTGTACTTAATCTGGAAAAGATATATTTCCATGGGGAGCAGAAGGGAAAGTTTTGGTAAAGTTCAGTCTGTAAAAAGGCAGTATTCATATCAGTACCGAATTAGTTCTATTAATGATTTCTGTGCTGAGTTTACTTATATTTCTGCATTTCAAAATTCTGAAACAT
This sequence comes from Scytalopus superciliaris, assembly GCA_013400415.1. Classification (NCBI taxonomy): domain Eukaryota; kingdom Metazoa; phylum Chordata; class Aves; order Passeriformes; family Rhinocryptidae; genus Scytalopus; species Scytalopus superciliaris. The sequence continues at coordinate 71,187 of VXBX01008004.1, forward strand.
TCTTTTAAATAACCCACATATGTAATAGAACAGTTTTTTATTTCTAAAAAAAGAAGTTGCTGTAACATTTTTTGATAATTTCTAGTAGGAAAAGAGAATTACATTTTCTAATTCATGCAATATCAAAACTGCACATTTAATTAAAGGGTTGTTTTGCAGAAAGCCTGATGTAATACTGAATTGGGCTTCCAAGACCTAACTTTTCAGCCCATCCCTCTTAGTGGAATTCTCAACTTTGGGTGAGGTATTTCAGCTTTCCTTGCAGTGTCTAGGGAGAGAAAAGTACTCTGAAGAAGATCCACAAAAATTTGAGTGAGGCGTTTCCTTACAGTGATAACTAGAAAGGAAGAAGGGATGTGGCTTGACTTCTGCCCACAAAGAGAAGGAGGCACTTCATTTCAGGCAGTAGAAAGGTATTGCTTTGTCTTAGATTCATAACCAGGTACTTTTTCCCAGTACCTCCCACAGAACTAGAAAGGAAAGTAGGCTAAAAATACTTTTGAGTGGACCTTGCTAGCAATGTAGAATGCAAAATGTTTGGACTGTGAATGTGTTAAATTTAATGACTGTGAATTAGCTTTAGAACAATCACACATCTCTTTAAGTATAAGTAAGATGTTGCTGAGAACTATCAAAACTTAGCCAGTCTTCTCTGAACAGGGATTTAGGTATTGAGTAAAAATCACTGATGAACAGTTAGATGATTGGAGATGCCCCACACATCACAAGTTAGGCAACAGCTGTGAGTGGATCTACTTTTTTGACATATGATTTTCTCAGTATAATCTGTAGACAAAATAATCAGATATGTAAAAAGTAAAGTCAGCTTGCAATACCTGTAATCAGTAATACTTAAAAGCGTTGCATGCTACTTAAATGCCATCCATACAATGAAACAGAGCTCACTGAGCTTCAAGGAAACAGAGCAATTTGTAATCTAACCACACTGTAAACTGAGCAAAAAGCAGCAGAGGTGCCAGTGACTGAAGAGGATCATGACTTGAACTTACGCCTTAAAAAGTACTTATGTTCAATGCAGTCTTATATGCCTTATTTGCATAACTTAAAGAGTTATTATTTGCAGAACTTAAAGAGAACAGAGTCTAAAAAAAAAAAAAGCTTCTACAGCACTCTCAGCTTTTGTTAAAAGTGGAGCTATTTCTCCATCTTTGTTGGTTTTCTTGAAAGACCTCAAACAAAACCAGGATCACAACTTTCAGTTGCCTGAATTTTTCTTTTTAAGAAACTTGAAATAAATGTTGTGGGTTTATATTTATTTGATTGACTAACATCTTTTGATTCTCACCTTTGTAACAGTATCTTTAACAGATTCTTCTTCAACTTCCTTTTCACTGCCAAGAGAAACCCAGGGTCTGGGGATAACAGGCTTAAAAGGATGGACTTCTCTAGTGTCTTCTCTATCTTCTTCTTCTTCTGCAGTTTCTGGAGGCTGTGACATCAAACAGTGAGAAATGTTACTTTTCCAAAAATTTATTTCTGAAATGTAAGTATGAACTAGAAAGTCAGTTTTCAGTCTTCATTCACACATTCTTTACTTTTGTGAGTGAGTCTGACTATACTGTGCCCCTGGGTAGGACTGGGTTAGGTTCCATTCATTTGTGCATTAGAATTTCCCAATAAATGTTACATGTTTAATATTTAACTGCTAAAGAGATATTGCTTTCTTGAAAGTAAATCACTTTTATATAGAAAGAAATTATAGTGATTTTCTTCATTAGGATCTCCTGCCTGGAACTGCAGTTTAATTTTCTTCAGTGCTACTTCTCCTGATTTCCTGATGCTGGATGACACACTCACGTTGAAAAATTATATACTCTTTCTATAAACCTTCTCCTATAGTGCAGTGCACAAGGGAAATGTCTATGTATCTTAGAGCTATTTAGAACTCAAGAACATGATTTGAAGAATATATATCCATACCTATTGTGAAAAGTATAATATTTCTTTGAAGATACCCAATATATTGGTTTTTATTTTTATGTCTGAGAAATCTGGGTCTTGGCAAAGAAAAGTAATGCTTATGATAAAAATTCAGCAATGGAGGGGTTATACTGGCCCTCTGAAGTAAAATACAAAAATTAATTTAATTCAGTGCATCTCAGTATAAAAGATATTTTTACAGCATTACACATAATTTTGCATGCTCATATTAACCACTAGAGAAACATCAGATGCTTATGAATAAAGTATCATTCCTGAAGTATATGTTTGAAACTAGATTCTGAAATATTCATAGATAGAACAATGCTGTGGTGCACTTGGATTTTACCTTTAGAAGGTTTTCCTTGGCTTCTTCAGAAGCAACAATGTAAAAGTTCTGTCCATACTGGAATGTTGCATCAAAAACTACCAAAAGTTCTTCCCCTGGATATTCCTATTTTAATTGAAACAATTAGTGGAAAACTGAAAGCAAATATGAAGCTGTGACTGGAAAAGCTACCACTAGTGAAATTTAGTATCTTAGATTAATTTTGTGGTCTTAACAGAGGATTTCATGTGCTAATTGAAAAGAAAATATGGATTTTATTTGGTAATAAAAATAAATCTGGGACAAAACTAGTCTTCCATACAGAGAGTTAAACAGAAAATAAACTGTTTTAATGATTCTCAGTAAATAGACCATGAATTAGGGAAAGCCAGATATGTGAAGCTCTGCCAGTTCACAGAATCAAAACTAATAGTATTAATGTTACCTTTCACATATTTTTTATCTAAAGTTAGCAAAAAAAAAAAAAAAAAGGGCATGGAGAGTCATGAGAAATTTTGATTTGACAGTGGTCCATGACCTAAAGCATTAAGATGTTACACCATTAGTGCATTTGCACAGAGTCAAACAAGGACAGACATTTTCCTCTGAAGAATATACACTCTGAGAGCACCAAGTCTTAAAATGAGTATGAAATAAGCTACATACTAGGACAACTTTTTTGATAGGATAGAAATCGGAAATGTCAGCTCTTGTTTTCAGGTCCTGAATGATGTCCTCCTTTTTAATAAGTTTGAAACAATTTTCTTCTGTAATGTCTTCATCAATTTGGCAACTAAAAATTTTTTGGGTCTTTGTAGTCAAAAGTAAAGGAAAGATTTCTGGGTGGCCTGTGAAAGAAAGCAAAATTACCTGATAAACAGCTTCAGAGCGTTGCTTAAGCATACACATATACTTTGATAACTCTGTGTCTTTACTGTTTCTAGCAGAATGCCTTTGAATCTTTCAACTTCATTCTCAGTATTTTGGAAGGCATGGAATACAAATGATATTACAATTTATTAATCTTTTAAAAT